>WUWR02000242.1:0-55506 GCA_009982885.2 Hyles vespertilio
GGCACAAGCGAATACTGGTTTGCCAGAGATTGAGAGCGCGAGCAGAGAAGTGCTGGTGCGCACGGCGATCAATCAGTTTGAAGGCTACACTACCAAACTCAACAAGAGATCCCACCCAGGTTTTAAACCTCGCTGACAACAGTGACGATGCGGCCGCCTTGCGACACCGTCGCAGCAACATATGCCACTGAAGCTGCAGACAAACAGTCTGTGCTGGAGATGTCCGAGTAACGAACGTCTGGAATATTGATGGCGATGAGGAATCTAAAATCGATCTGCTGCAGGTTGAGAGCGCATGCGCAACCGTGTTAAGAGCGATGGAAAGACCCAGCGCGAGTACTATCTGAATGATCAGAAGGCGATTCAAAAGAGCTGGGCGAGATGGACGACGCGCCCAGAGTAGAAGCGTTAAAACGCAAAATCGACGCGGCAAAAATGCCCGGAAAAGCGCGCGAGAAAGCGGAAGCTGAGCTCGAAGCTGAAGATGATGTCACCGATGTCCGCTGAAGCAACGGGTTCGCGCCATACGACTGGATGTGCGGTTCCGGTAACCGGCGCAGCAAAGTGAGAAGATCTGCGTAAGCGCAGGAGACGCTGGATACGCGCCATTACGGGCTGGAGCGCGTGAAGATCGATTCTTGAGTATCTGGCGGTTCAGATCGCGTCAGCAAAATCAAAGGCCGATTTTGTGCCTGGTCGGACGCCAGGGGTAGGTAAACCTCTCTCGGTCAGTCGAATCGCCAAAGCGACCGACGCAATATGTGCGTATGCCTCGGGAGGCGTGCGTGATGAAGCTGAAACCGCGGTCACCGGGTCCGTACTTCATCGGCTCTATGCCGGTAATTAATCCATAAAATGAGAAAGCGGGTTAAAAACCACTGATCCTGCTGATGAAATCGCAAAGTCCTCTGACATGCACGGCGACCGGCTTCAGCGCTGCGGAAGTGCTTGAATCCTGAGCAAACATTGCGTTCAAACGACCAAATCAAATCTGGCAGTCGATATGACTTTTCAATCTGTCTTCGTTGCTAATCGAAAGCAATGCTCCCGGAAACGCGGGGACCGCATGGAAGTGATTCGTCGTCGGTTACACCGAGATGAAAAACGACATCGCTAAGCAGCTCTGCTGACCAAGCAGATTGACGCAACGCCCTGAAGCCAATAATTACGGTTAAGACAGCGCGATTGTGGCATTATCCGTTACTCACCCGTGAAGCCGGTGTGCGTAGACTTGAGCGTGATCTGTCAAACTGCTAGCCGTAAAGCGTGAAATCACTCGGATGGACAAGACGAAAAAGCACATCAACATCATGGCGAAACCTCAGGATTTCCTGCGTTCAGCGCTTCGACTACGGTCGTGCCGACACGAAAACCGTTGGGTCAGGTACGGTCGGCATGGACGGAATTGGGGGCGAATCTGCGGACCACGAACCGCTGCGTCCAGGTAAGGCAAGCTGACTTACACCGTTTCTCTGGGTGAAGTGATGCAGGAGTCGATTCAAGGCTGCGCTGACAGGGTGCGTGCCGAGCAGATAAGCTGGGCATCATGGTGACTTCTACGAAAAACCGTATATTCACTTCCGCACCTGAAGGCGCTACGCGAAAGATCGCAAGTGCCGGTATCGCCATGTGTACTGCGCTGGTCTCCTGTCTGACCGTAACCTGCGGGCGGATGTGAGCGATGACCGTGAAATCACCTGCGTGGCAGGGTACAGCCGATTGCGGCTAAAGAGAAACTGCTGGGGCAGCGCACCGTGGTGGATTAAAACCGTGCTGAATCCCTGACGACAACAAGCGCGACCTGGAAAAATTCCACAGAACGTGATTGCCGACTGAGATTCATCCGGTGAAACGCTTGAAGAGGTGCTGACTCTGGCACTGGAAATGCGCCATACGGATGCGGTGTAACAGCAAAATAGGATTAACGGCAAAAACCGTTAAAAACGGAGCTGGCAAGGCAATTGGCGCTTGCCAGCTTTTTTTTGGTGCCGTTAATTAGTGGCTTGCCGACGCGACGTTCTCATAGAAATTCGTTGTTCGGCTCCCCAGCTTGATATCACACTTGCTGGCGCGTTCGCACGCCTGCCGTAGCAGGTCGATGGAAATAATAAAGAGGGGAGAAGAGAGTGATAGTCACAATTGAATCGACAAATTGCTGCCGATGCTGATATTTCTAAAGCTGCAGCGGGACGTGTTTTAGATGCATTTTTTTTATTCGATCCGTTTCAGATGGCGCTGAAAGACGTGATGCAAGTGGCTCTGGTAGGTTCGGAACATTCTCTGTGCGGACGACCGCGCAACCATACCGCCGCAACCCGCAAACCGGTAAGAGACACCATCCCGGCCGTAAAGTCCAAGACTTCCTCTGGTAAAGCATTGAAAGACGCTGTCAATTAATAACAACGAATAGATTCATTGACGCATTTTCTTCAGTGGATTAGAGGACGATTAACCCGTTCTCATGTAACATACGGGCACATCAATCAGATGTGCCTTTTTGTTTTAACCGGTGAGAATCGGGCCGTAAGATGGACCTGGACCGGATTGAGACTGCCAGCTAAGCCAGCAGTTGACGTGAGTCGCCAGCCAATGGCGAATTGCGACCGAGCTTACATTCACACTACAGCGGAGTGTTGCCATACCATGATGGACAATTTACGCGCGGCGTCGAACCATGTCGTGCTCAAGATTATTTTGGGGCTGATTATCCTCTCCTTTGTGCTGACGGGCGTTGGCAACTATCTGATTGGCGGCAATAACGACTATGCGGCCAAAGTTAACGGCCAGGAGATTAGGCCGGGGACAGCTGGAGCAGGCGTTCAACAGCGAGCGCAGTCGTCAGCAGCAGATGCTGGGCGATCAGTTCTCACAGCTGGCCAGCAACGATGGCTACATGCAGCAGATTCGCCAGCAGGCGCTGTCGCAGTTAATCGATCAGGCGCTGCTTGATAGCTACATCAAAGATCTCCACCTCAGCATCAGCGACGATCAGGGTGAAGCAGGCTATCTTCAATCAGCAGGCTTTTCAGACCAACGGTAAATTCGAACAATGCCAAATATCTGAGTCTGATCAGCAATATGGGTTCAGCGCCGACCAGTATGCCGAAGCTCTTGCGTAAGCAGCTCTCTAATCAACAGCTGATCAATGCCGTGGCTAACACCGGACTTCACGCTGAAAGGCGAAGCCAGCAAACTGGTGGACCTGTTTCACAGCAGCGTGAGATTCGTCAGGCGACGCTGGACGTCAATGCACTGGCGGCGAAGCAGGCCGTTACTGACGACGAAATCAGTCGATATTATCAGCAGCATAAAACCAGCTTGATGGCACCAGAGCAGTTCCGTGTCAGCTACCTCCTGATGGATGCGGCCAGCATGCAGCAGGATGCCAGCGAGGCCGATATTCAGGCCTGGTACGACCAGCATAAAGCGGACTATTCGCAGCCACAGCGTACGCGCTACAGCGTCATTCAGACCAAAACTGAAGCCGATGCCAGATGCGGTCCTGGCGCAGCTGAAAAGCGGGTGCCAGCTTCGCTGACGTGGCAAAAGCCAAATCCATTGACCCGATCTCGGCGCGGTAAGGGCGGCGATATGGGCTGGCTGGAACCCTCTACGACGCCGGATGAGCTGAAAAATGCCGGTCTGACTGAGAAAGGCCAGATGTCAGGCGTGATCAAATCTTCAGTGGCTTCCTGGTGGTTCGTCTTTGACGATATTCAGCCAGAGCAGGTTAAGCGCACTGGATGAAGTGCGCAGCGCCATTGCAGCGAAAGTGAAGCAGGAGAAGGGCGTTGATGCCTTCTACAAAGTGCAACAGAAAGTCATCGAAGCGGCCAGCAAGTGACAATGAGTCACTGGCGGGTGCAGAGCAGGCTTCTGGTCTGAAAGCGAAAGAGACTGGCTGGTTCAGTCAGGATACGCTGCCAGATGAGCTTAACTTTGATGCGGTGAAGCAGGCGAATCTTTAATGGCGGTCTGGTCGGGCAAAACGGCGCGCCGGGCAACAACATCCGATATCATGCACTGTCGATGGGCGACCGTGCCTTTGTGCTGCGTATCAGTGAGGCATAAACCGGAAGCGGTAAAACCGCTTGAGCAGGTTAAGCGCGATCACTGCCACCTTAAGCATAAAGCGACGCAGCAGGCGAAAGCTCAGGCCGATAACTGCTGACCGATCTGAAAGCCGGTAAGCAGAGCGCGGACTGCGCGGGGTCTACGTGAGCGCCAGCAAGACCGGTGATCACAATGCGCAGAATACCCGGTGCAAGAACGGCTTTAACCTGCTCAGCTGATGGATAATAAACTCCTGGGAGTCAGCGAGATATGCAGGGCAATGGGTAGGGTGGCGGTTGATAAAGGAAGAACACCGGCAGCATGCCGCAAGGCGCAGAATTGGACGAATGGTCAAAAGGCGTCCACGCAGAAGAATGCGCAGCTGGCCACGTTTGAAGCGTTTACTGCAAAACCGAGCGTTGAAAGAGGCCAAAATTAAGTACGGCGCTGCCGCACAAATGCAGTAAGCCTCGCAAACTGCGCAAACGACTGAACAATCAAAGGCCGCATTCGCGGCTTTCCATTTATGAAATCCCCCTTTTGAGCCTTGCGGCAGTAGGCCACTCTGTCCCGCTGCTGTTACACAAAGGAAAACACAGCATGGCTAAACCTAAATCCCTGCTTTTATCTGTCCCTCGCGTGGGCGGCGCACTCTGAACAGCAGCGTCTCTGCGCACCTGAACCTTCACGCAGCCTCCGCATAGCGTCCACATCCTGCGTCGACACGGAGCCGCCGCGCAGCCACAGCAGGAGCAGTCAGCATAAATAAAGCAACAGTACAGAACAGCCTCTATGCGTTATGAATGGGGTGGGGCTGAAAAAGGCCGCCACGGCAATTGTGAGATACGCGCAAGTACGGAGCCTTTTAGCGCAATTCAGCAACTCATTGAAGTGCCGGTATCGCAATGCGTTGATAGAGCGAAATGCAGCCCCCCCTGAAATTGTGAAGCAAGTACAACATCTTGTGCTGCTTAAACCCCCCCACCGATAGACATGGCGCAACCATCGGCTAAAGTGAAACAGGTCCCAACAGTAATTCACAGCAGCAGGAGAGCATGATCATGCAGACCACCATAAAAGTGCGCGGCTATCATCTGGATGTCTATCAGCACGTCAATAATGCGCGCTATCTTGAGTTTCTGGAGGAGGCGCGCTGGGAAGGCTGGAAGATGGTGGAAGCTTCCACTGGTTGCAGGAACAGAAACTGGCTTTTGTGGTGGTAACATCAACATCAACTACCGTCGCCGGCCGTGCTGGGCGACGGTACTGACTATCGACAGTTGAGATCACGCAGTTGAATGGCAAAAGCGGCATTATTGCGCAGCGGGTTTTGCTGGCAGGGCAGGAGACCGTGGTGGCGGATGCCGCACCTTCACTTTTGTCTGTATTGATTTGCGGACTTCAGAAGGCGGTTGCGCTGGAAGGGGAGTTGCGCCAGCGACTGATGCGTCTGCATGGCATGAGTCGTAAAAAGGCGGCAACCCGGATTCTCTGCCGCCACGTCAGACAGCCTTAGTTAAGACCGCTTTTGCTTTCATTGCCGGCCATTACGCCAGCACGATCGTTGAGAAACCCTGCAGGCCATTGGCCCGTAAATGACAGGCTGCACACTCACCGCATCCGTCACCTTTCACGCCGTTATAGCAGGTACAGCGTCCCCTTCTTCGCGTACCAGCGCAAGCTGCTGCAGTAATCCGCCAGCGCCCAGGTTTCCGCTTTAATTGAGCCACATCAGCGGCGTCTCAAAACGAACATCGCGCGCCATGCAAGCGACACCGCATGGTTCAGCGCTTTGACAAACTCATCGCGCAATCGGGATAGCCGGAGAAATCGGTCTCACAGACGCCAGGTGATCACCGCTTCCGCTTCGACCTGATAAGCGTAAACCGGGCAGCGTCAGAAAGAGAATATTGCCGATCCCGGTCACAAACGTACTGGGTAATCCACTGGCCTCGGGATTATAAGCCGGCACCGGAATGTTATCCGCGTCAGGCTGCTGACGGCGAGTTCGTTCAGCATGGGTGACATCCAGCACTTTGTGCGCGCGCGCGCCCAGTTTAATCGCCAGGTCGCGGGCCACATCGATCTCTTCCGATGGCGTTGTCCATAGTCGAAAGTGACGCAATGAACGTCATCATATTGCTGTAATGCCTGAATCAGGCAGGTAGTGGAGTCTTGTCCACCGCTGAAAACTACAACAGCGCGTTTCATGGTGTTTTCCTGATAATTAATTTTTGCGCTTATGGTAATGCCTCAGTCCGCCGCTGAACAGCTGCATGGCAGATCAATTGGGCGGCGGGATCCATGCGCCGGCCTGAAATCGAACCAGCCCAGCGTATTCAGTTCAATCCCTTCAACGCCCGGCGGCGCGTAGATTTGATAGCGATAATTGAACAGTGGCAGGCAGGATGCCGCCCGTCATCAGCTGATGATAAAGCTGATGTAGCGAGCGGGCACGGGTTTCGTCGTCAGCAATTTTGCTGGATAGCCAGCAGTTGCGCCTGAATCTCTTCGCCCTGCAGTGTGGGCCACAGCGGCCGCCATAGCGGGTCAGTCTTTAACCAGCTGGCCAGCGTAAAGACCGGCGCATCACCAAGTCAGTCTGTCGGCCCATCACGATAATCCGCCTCATCAAGCGGTCGATGCCGTGGCCAGTTTTTTACCGGATGAAAAAACAACCTTCAGGGTGGCAGCCGTGCTGTTTTAACAGTTGCAACCAGCGCCTGTTACATCTGGTGCAGCTCAACCGGCAACTGATAATGCAGCGTCAGGGGGAGCGGTAAGGAACCGTGACAGCATCAATCAGCGGCACACTCCAGCCAGTTAATAGCTCTTTACTGGAGTGATGAGTCCCTCATCCAGAGGCAACCGGCTGACAATGCCGCTTTGCTGGATCAACTGGAAGAAGCGTGCGCGCCTGACTCAGCGGTAAATCCGGCTCGCGGTCGGCAGACCAGATAACAGAAGCCGAGGCTGATACTGCTGCTGACCGGTTGCAGCGTCTGAGCTCTGTGGCTCCCTATCGCAATCTGCACCGGATGACGACAGCTGCTTGCCGAGAGCGGGATCAAACAGCTGAGGGGTAATCCAGTACGCCACCGCCTGCAGCAGAGGACGCTGCAGATGCCAGCGCGCGTGACTTTCAATCCTCACCAGCTCGGTGCTGAAGTGCCTTGAGTTTCCACGGCCCGCTGCCCGTGGCGGGATCGATGGGATGGGGCGCAGGCACAACAAGTGGGCGAGCCGATGGGCAGCCAGAAATCAGGGCGTCGCAGTACGAAACGCACCGCAAGCGGATGGGGCGCATCACACGCTCACCACATCGGCCAGTAACATACTGACGCGCGTATCCCGCAACAGCTGGTGGAACTGCGCCACCAGTTGTGCGGCCTGCAGAGGGCGTCGTCGTTGTGCCACACAGCTGAGGCCGTAACCAGAATAACCAGCCAGATGACGCCTCTTCATCTTGCCATTGATGCGCCAGAGAAAAGGGCGCCGCCGGCTCATCCTGCTCCAAAAGCGTGTCAGCTCCGGAATAGATCTGGCGAGCATCAGGTGGCTGTCGAGAGTCACGACCGGTAATCGACGCAGAGATTCTGTGATCTCCATCGAGACGATAGTAGGGGATGCGCATGCACCGGCTTAATCGTTTCTTGACCACTGTCCACGCCATTTAATGGCCGGCATACATATTGATGCAGACCTATTTCCATGCGGCAGCGCCGCTCCCCAGCAGCTGCAAGCGCCTCAGCTGCGTCTCCACGCCGTCGAGTGTTGTTGCAGCTCACTGCTGCCGTAATTGTTCATGTGAGCGCGCAGAGACACTATCGGTCCCTGTTGCCACGGCTGGTTCGCCGCGCCAGCTGAGCCAGCCTGCATGCTGCCACTGTGACAGCAACGTGCGCAGATGACGCTCGCTGCAGTTACAGTGGCGGGCCCATCTCGCCGCCACGCCAGGTTTGCCTGTGGTGGGGGGCTCCCTGACTCTGCTGCCCACAGAACGCTGGAACTGATTAAGCACGATTAAGGCTGGGCGCCATGTTAAAACCCGGAACAAGTTTTTAAAAGTATTCACTATTAGTTCCGACATTAAGCCAGGCAATAGGTGGACGGTGACATCTTTCAAGCAGGAGGTAAATTATGGTGTCGTTTAGCACGCGTTCGCATATGGATGGCACATTAATTGCATGGGGCAGGAAGGATCATCAGCTGGGTCAGCAGACGCTGGAATAGCCCTGCAGGCGTTGCAGCTGCTTGGCGGTTAATCTGGCGCTAGCGACGGGCCCGCCATCTGGCCTGGAGAATTGCAATCTTAACGGGAAAAATGACACTGGCCACGCTACGTGGCTGATTACCGGGTAATGGTAACCCGTGTACACGACGATGGCAGGGCAATCTGATCTATGTGCGCGTGATCTGCCCTCTGCGGTCGCCGAAGAGGTGATCCACCGCCGCTGGTATACGCACGCCACCATGCATGTTTCAACGATCAGGGGTGGTTTACCGATCATCCACAGCCTGAACTGCTGGTGGCCCATCAGATCAGCGGATTTGGCTATCAGCTGTGCGATCTTAAAAGGTGCCCGCGCATCAGGTGACAAAAATCTGCTTTATCGACTCAGCATCAGCGCCTCTGTCAGCTTAAAAACAGAGCTGGATGCCGCCACTGGGCGAGCAGGCTGAACATCTGCTTCTCTGCTGTGGACTGTCTGGAGGTTGTTAACCCGCCAGCTGCAATAAAGGCAGCGCGCTGGCACTGTTATGTGACCATCTGTCGCTGACCATGGCGGAGTGTATGGCGTTTGGTGACGCGATGAACGATCGCGAGATGCTGGCGCAGGCCGGACAGGGTTTCATCATGGGCAATGCGATGGCGCAGCTGAAAGCCGCGCTACCGCATCTGCCGGTATTAGGGCAGTGCGAGACACAGGCGGTGTCTCACTATTTAAATCACTGGCTGGCAACACCGACCTCGCGTATTCCCCCAGAATGCTGAGGATTGCCGTGAACCGGACAGGATGTCCGGTTTTTTATTCAGCTCCGCGCTGCCATGGCGTGATATCGCCAATATGTTTTGCCACCCACTCAGGCTGATAGTAGCTATCGGGATAACGTTCGCCGCTGTCGCACAGCAGTGTCACCAGCGCTCCCTGCTGATTCGCTGCCCGTAGGCGTTTTGCCACCTGCATCATGCCCCAGAAATTGGTGCCGGTAGAGGCGCCAGGCTTGCGTCCCAGAATCTTTTCCAGTTTCAGCATGGCGGCCAGCGTTGCACCATCCGGCACTTTGATCATTTCGTCGATCACGTCAGGCATAAACGACGGCTCCACTCGCGGACGGCCAATTTCCTTCGATCATGCTGCCGCGCGCGCTGGTCAGGGTAGCATCACGCTGCTGCCAGTAATCAAAAAACACACGAATGCTGCGGATCAACCACCAGCCAGTTTGGTTTCCAGTCCTGATAACGGATATAGCGGCCCAGCTGTGGCTGAGGTGCCGCCGGTGCCCGCACTCATGATTATCGTATGGGGAATCGGATAAGGTCATGCTCCATCTGACGGAAAATGCTCTCTGCAATATTGTTATTGCCGCGCCAGTCGGTGGCACGTTTCAGCATAGGTAAACTGACTCCATAAAATGGCCATTGAGCTCCCGCGCCAGCCGATTCAGATTCAGCATAGAGCTGGCAGGATCTTCAACAAAATGGCACTGTCCGCCATAAAAAGTGATCCTGCTCAATTTACGCTTCGCTGTGCTCGCCGGCATCACCGCAATAAAGGGCAGCAGACCCAGCAGCCTTGCGAAGTACGCCTCAGAACCGGCAAGTGCTGCCTGACGAGTGCTTCGATAAATCCGGCGTATCCTGTTTAATCCGCCGTTGGAGAGTGCCGTAGAGGAACAGGGATCGTGCCAGCCGGTGTTTAAGACTGCCACTGGGATGGGTACTTTTCATCTTTCAGATAGAACCAGATACCGGGAAAGTCCGCCAGATCGAAACGGAAATCAAATGGGTCTCAGCCGATCGTTGAAAATCAGCGTTAATTTCGTTGATAGCGTGGCGAATCCCAGCAGGTGTGCATCTCAGGCGTCCGGTAAAAAAAGTGATGCGGCTATTTTATGGCACGTGACAGGAAAAAGAGATTGCACAATTAACCGCTAAAATGGCGGTAATGGAGAAAATGATTCTCCCGGAGCCGCGAATGTTAGATAAAACTGACCTTAAATTGCTCTCACTGCTGCAGCATTGACTGCACGCTGTCGCTGCAGGCAGCTGGCGGATGCCGTCAACCTCACCACCACACCCTGCTGGAAGCGCCTGAAAAAGCTTGAAGATGATGGCAATTATTCGCGCACGGGTGGCGTTGCTGGATGGAGATAAAATCGGACTGTCACTGACGGCGTTTATGTTTGTTAAAACGCAGCAGCACAGTCGCGACTGTATCAGGCATTTGTCTCGGTGGTGAGCAGCATGCCGGAGGTAATGGCCTTTTACCGTATGGCAGGCGAGTATGATTACCTGCTGCGCATTCAGGTGGCCGACATGAAAGCTATGATGCTTTTCTACAAGCGAGTAGTGAATGGCGGTGCCTGGCCCTGATTGATGTGACATCCAGCTTCGCCATGGAAGAGTATAAATACACCACGGCTTTACCTGCTCGCCCCTGAGGGCCTGAGATTGAGAGAGCAGCGTTGTGCGATTATTCAGTCAATTAAGTTGGTATTTTCTGCGGGAGTGGCGGCGCTATCTGGCGCGGTCCTCCTGATGATTGTTATTGCTATTCTGCAGCTGCTGCCACCCGCATGTGGTCGGGGTGATTGTCGATGGCGTGACGCGTGACAACATGAGCACCAGCCGCATCATGATGTGGATTGGGACTCATGCTTGGCACACGGCAGTGGTGGTCTATCTGCTGCGCTATGTCTGGCGCCGTGCTGCTGTTTGGTGCCTCCTACCAGCTGGCGGTTTGAGCTGCGCGAAGATTTCTATCGCCAGCTGAGTCGTCAGCAACAGGCATTTTATCTGCGTCACCCGCACCGGCGACTGATTGCGCGCGCCCACCAACGACTGGATCGGGTGGTGTTTGCGGCGGGGAAGGTGTACTGACGCTGGTCGACTCGCTGGTCATGGGCTGCGTGGTGTGCTGTGTAATGAGCACGCAGATCAGCTGGCAGCTGACGCTGCTTGCGGCTCTGGTGCCGATGCCCATTATGGCCATCGTGATCCATCGCTACGGTAATCAACTGCACCATCGCTTTAAAGCTGGCACAGGCCGCCTTCTCCAGTCTTAACGATCAGACGCAGGAGAGCCTGACCAGCATCCGGATGATTAAATCCTTTGGCCTTGAACAGCATCAGTCGCAGCAATTTTCCGATATCGCCCGCGATACCGGTGAAAAAAACCTGCGCGTGGGCGCGGGGTCGATGCCCGTTTTCGATTCCCACTATCTATATCGCTATCGGCTTCTCAAACCTGCGGCGATTGGTGGCGGGCAGCTTGGCTGGTCTGGCATGGAGAGATGACGCTGGGGCAGCTCACCAGCTTTGTGATGGTATCTCGCCTGATGATCTGGCCGATGCTGGCGCTGGCGTGGATGTTTAATATTGGTGAACGCGGCAGCGCCGCCTGGAAGCCGCATCGGCGCGCTGCTGGCGGAAGCCGCCAGCGGTGGAAGATGGCGATAAGTCACTGCCATCTGAACCGGGCACGCTGCAGGTCGCGAATTCGTGCCTTTTAACTATCCGGCCAGCGTGGGTCCGGTCTTAAGCGATGTCAGCTTCCAGCTGAAACCCGGCGAGATGCTGGGGCTGTGCGGACCAACCCGGCAGTGGCAAAAGTACGCTGCTTAGCCTGATCAGCGCCATTTGATATTCAGCAGGGCGACATCCGTTATCACCAGATCCCGCTGCCGCAGTTGCGGCTGGATAGCTGGCGCAGGCCGTCTGGCCGTGGATCAGCCAGCACACCGTTCCTGTTCTCAGAGAGCGTGGCGAACAATATTGCGCTGGGGAAAACCGGGCGCAACCCAGCAGGAGATTGAGCATGCCGCCACGCTGGCAATGCGTTCATGACGATATCCTGCGTCTGCCGCAGGGCTATGAAACGGAAGTCGGGAGCGCCGGTGTGATGCTGTCGGGTGGACCAGAAGCAGCGTCTTTCGATTGCCCGGCGCTGCTGCTGAATGCGGAAATCCTGATTTGGCGACGCGCTTTCCGGCGGTGGATGCGCCCGTACCGAACACGAAATCCTGCATAACCTGCGCATCTGGGGGCAGGGACGCCACGCTGGTATCAGCGCGCCACGCTTATCGGCACTGACGGAAGCCAGTGAAATCCTGGTCCTGCAGCAGGGCAGAGTGGCGCCAGCGGGGCCGACCACGATTGCGCTGACCGGCAGTGCTGGCTGGTATCCGGGGACATGTACCGTTACCAGCAACTGAAGCGGCGCTGGATGATGATGAAAATGAGAAAGGAGTGCCGCATGGCTAAGTCTGCACGCTTGTGGCCTACCCTGAAGCGTCTGCTGAGCTACGGTAAGCCGTGGCGTAAATCCCTGTCGCTGGCGGTAGGGATGCTGTGGATCGCTGCCGCGGCGGAAGTGACCCGACCGGTTCTGGTCAGCTACTTTATCGATAACCTGGTGGCGAAACATCAGATGCCCTGGGGAGTGGTCGCCCGGACTGGTGGTCAGTTTATCCTGCTTCAGCTGCTGGCCGCCGGGCTGCACTACTGGCAGGCGCTGTTGTTTAACCGAGCCGCTATCGGCGTGGTACAGCGGTTACGCAGTGACGTGATGAATGCCGCACTCTGTCAGCCGCTGAGTGCCTTTGATACCCAGCCGGTCGGGCAGATTATTTCACGCGTGACTAACGACACCGAAGTCATCCGCGATCTCTACGTCACGGTGGTTTCAACCGTGTTGCGCAGTGCCGCACTGGTCGGCGCTATGATGGTGGCGATGTTCAGCCTTGACTGGCGCATGGCGCTGTGGCGATGATGATCTTCCCGCTGGTACTGGTGGTGATGTTCATCTATCAGCGTTACAGCACGCCCATTGCCCGTCGGGTTCGCAGCTATCTGGCAGACATCAATAATGGCTTTAACGAAGTCATCAGCGGTATGAGCGTGATCCAGCAGTTTCGTCAGCAGGCGCGATTTGGTGAGCGAATGGGCGAAGCGAGCCGCTCTCACTATCTGGCGCGAATGGAAACGCTGCGTCTGGATGGTTTTTCTGCTGCGTCCGCTGTTGAGGCCTGTTCTCAGCGATGGTGTTGTGTGGGCTGCTAATCCTGTTTAGTTTCTCGATGCCTGGCGTGTTTGAAGTGGGGGTACTCTATGCCTTTATTACCTATCTGGGGCGTCTGAATGAGCCGCTGATTGAGCTGACCACTCAGCAATCGATGCTGCAGCAGGCGGTAGTTTCAGGTGAGCGTATTTTCGAACTGATGGATGCTGCACAGCAGCAGTATGGGGCCGATCAGCAACCGCTGGCTTCAGGTCGTATCACCCTGAACAATCTGAGCTTTGCCTACCGTGAAAACCGCGATGTGCTCAGTGATATCAATCTTGAGGTTGCCCCACGCGAGTTTGTGGCGCTGGTGGGACATACCGGCAGCGGTAAAAGCACGCTGGCGAACCTGTTAATGGGTTACTACCCGGTGACGCGCGGCGAGATCCGCATTGATGATTCGACCCATCAGCGACCTGAGCCATGCCGTGCTGCGGCGCGGTATCGCGATGGTGCAGCAGGATCCGGTGGTGCTGGCCGATACGCTGCTGGCGAATGTGCGGCTGGGACGCGACATCAGCGAAGAGGCCGTCTGGACGGTGCTGGAACAGGTGCAGCTGGCTCCGCTGGCGCATGCGTTGCCGGAGGGAATACATACCCGGCTGGGCGAGCAGGGCAATAATCTGTCGGTCGGGCAGAAGCAGCTGCTGGCACTGGCCCGGGTGCTGGTTGATCTGCCGCAGATACTGATCCTCGACGAAGCGACGGCCAATATTGATTCCGGCACCGAGCAGGCCATTCAGCAGACGCTTGAGACGCTGCGCCAGCACAGCACGCTGGTGGTGATTGCTCACCGCCTCTCAACGATTATTGAAGCAGACAAGATTCTGGTGCTGCATCGTGGTCGTGTGGTTGAGCAGGGTACGCATCAGCAACTGCTGGCGATGCAGGGACGTTACTGGCAGATGTATCAGCTGCAGCAGGCAGGTGAAGATCTGGTATCGGGCGTCGCTGTAACAACTGAAGGCTGAGTTGCACCTTTTTTTGCGCAGCTTTATCAGATTAATCTGTATAAATGCACTCCTTTGACGCCTGAAGCACCAAAGGAGTGCAGCCCTCCGCTGCAATTACCCCTGTACGGCCTCTCTGTTTCCATCCTCTTTAAAGCATCCCTTGTCGCGTCTCGCCTGAACAACGTATTACCGTCATTTTCACACTCTGGCACAGGCTTTGCTTATATCCCTGCGTGTCCGTAAACGTTAACCTATTTACTCGCTGGAGGGGATCCAATGAAGCTGGTTACCGTCGTAATTAAGCCATTCAAGCTGGAGGATGTACTTGAAGCTTTATCCTCTATCGGCATTCAGGGACTGACCGTCTCCGAAGTGAAAGGTTTTGGCCGTCAGAAGGGCCATGCAGAGCTTTATCGTGGCGCAGAGTACAGCGTGAACTTCCTGCCTAAGGTCAAAATTGATATCGCTATTGCCGACGATCAGTTAGACGAAGTGGTGGATGTCATCAGTAAAGCGGCTTACAACCGGCAAAATTGGCGACGGTAAAATTTTCGGTAGCTGAACTGCAGCGCGTCATCCGTATTCGTACCGGCGAGACCGACGAAGCCGCTCTGTAATAAAGACTCAGTACTGTGATGGGATGGAATAAAAATGAATAAAATTTTCGCTAAGTTGGGCCTCACCAGCCTGGCACTGTTACCCTCACTCGCGATGGCTGCGCCTGCCGTTGCGGACAAGGCTGATAACGCATTTATGATGATTTGCACCGCGCTGGTGCTGTTTATGTCAATTCCAGGTATCGCGCTGTTTTACGGTGGTTTGATTCGCGGTAAAAACGTGCTGTCGATGCTGACCCAGGTTGCCGTCACCTTCTCACTGGTCTGCGTATTGTGGATGGTTTACGGCTATTCACTGGCGTTCAGTGAAGGCAACGCATTCTTTGGCAGCTTTAACTGGGTGATGCTGAAAAACATTCAGCTGACCGCCGTCATGGGCAGCTTCTATCAATATATTCATGTCGCGTTCCAGGCCTCGTTTGCCTGTATCACGGTGGGCCTGATTGTCGGTGCTATCGCAGAACGTATCCGTTTCTCTGCCGTACTGATTTTTGTCGGCGTCTGGCTGACCCTGGCTTACCTGCCTATCGCGCACATGGTGTGGGCTGGCGGTTTCCTGGCACAGGATGGCGCGCTGGACTTTGCTGGCGGCACCGTGGTGCATATTAACGCCGCTGTCGCCGGTCTGGTGGGCGCTTATCTGGTGGGCAAACGTGCCGGCTTTGGTAAAGAGGCCTTCAAACCACATAACCTGCCAATGGTATTCACCGGCACCGCCATTCTGTATGTCGGCTGGTTCGGTTTCAACGCCGGTTCTGCTTCTGCAGCAAACGAAATCGCGGCGCTGGCCTTCCTGAACACCGTTGTCGCCACAGCGGGCGCCGTGTTGTCATGGACCTTTGGCGAGTGGGCGGTACGTGGTAAGCCTTCGCTGCTGGGTGCCTGTTCAGGCTTTATTGCCGGGCTGGTAGCGATTACGCCTGCCTGTGGTTACGTCGGCGTCGGCGGTGCATTAATCATCGGTCTGGTAGGCGGACTGGCGGGACTGTGGGGCGTGACTACCCTGAAAAAATGGCTGCGCGTGGATGATCCTGCGATGTGTTCGGCGTGCATGGCGTGTGCGGCATTGTCGGCTGTATCCTGACTGGCGTGTTTGCCTCCTCTTCACTGGGCGGCGTAGGCTACGCAGAGGGTGTCACCATGGGCCATCAGGTCTGGGTACAGCTCTTCAGCGTGGGCCTGACTATCGTCTGGTCGGGCGTTGTCGCCTTCATCGGCTTCAAGCTGGCTGATTTGATTGTCGGTCTGCGCGTTCCGGAAGAGCATGAGCGTGAAGGTCTGGATGTAAACAGCCACGGCGAGAATGCTTACAACCAGTAATGGATGGGCAGTGAAAAGATCAACCGGGGGCGAGTAATCGCCCCCTTTTTTTATTCGCTGCGCTGACGCATCACCCCTTCCTGAACCGTTGAGGCCACCAGCACACCCTGCTGATTGTAGAACTCGCCCCGGACAAAACCCCGTGCGCCTGACGCCGAAGTACTGACCACGCTATAGAGCAGCCATTCACTGAAGTCGAACGGGCGGTGGAACCACATTGAGTGGTCGATAGTGGCGACCTGCATGTCCGGCTCTAAAAAGCCTTTGCCGTGCGGCTGGAGCGCGACCGGCAGGAAATTGAGATCGGAAGCATAGCCGAGCAGATACTGATGGATACGCAAATCGTCGGGCAGTGGGCCGGTGGCACGGATCCAGACCTGGCGCTCCGGCTTATCCACATGGCCCCGGAGAGGATTGTGAATCTGTACCGGGCGGATCTCCAGCGGACGCTCAGCAATGAATTTTTCACGTAGCTTTTCTGGCAGCAGATGCGCCATTTCTGCGCCATCGCCTGTTCAGTTAACAGATTCTCTGGCCCCGCCACCTGTGGCATCGGATTCTGATGTTCAAAGCCGCTTTCCGGTGACTGGAACGAGGCGGTCATATAAAAATCGGCTGCCCATTCTGAATGGCACTGACCCGCCGGGCACTGAAACTTTTGCCATCACGCAACGTTTCAACATCATAAATAATCGCTTTCTGACTATCGCCGGGCCGCAAAAAATAGCTGTGAAAAGAGTGAATAATGCGATCTTCCGCCACGGTTTGCTTTGCGGCATACAGCGCCTGACCCACCACCTGACCGCCAAACACCTGACGAAGGCCAATATCTTCGCTCTGGCCGCGATATAAACCCTCTTCCAGTTTTTTCCAGATTTAATAAATTCAGCAGATTTTGCAGTGCCTGGACTCATGGCGCATTCCTCAATATAGTGACCTGCTCAGTGTGAAAGATCGGACCAGTTGACGTCAATCAGACTTTCTACATTGTCGGTGCCAGGCAAAATTTCATTTTTGTGCCAACATTAAGGACATACGGCGAGTGAAGCGCTGTAAGCAGGATTCGCTGCCGACAATCATTTTGATCAAATGGAGACGACATCAATGAAACTCAGGCATGTGTTCAGTGGAGTAGTTATGGCGGTTGCTGTTGTAGGATGCGCCGACAAGAGTAAACCCGTGCCAACGCCAACTCTGGGTTCTGCAGTTGCAGGACAGACGGCGGCGATTGCGCAGCCTAACGTAAGTGGTTCAGTCTTTATCCGCCAGCGCATTGCGCTGCCGCCGGATGCGGTATTAACCGTGACGCTCTCTGATGCGTCCGTCGCCGATGCACCATCAAAAGTGCTGTCGCAGCGCGTGGTGCGAACCGAAGGCAAACAGGCACCGTTCCAGTTCGTGCTGCCGTTTAACCCAGCCGACATCAAGCCTGATGCACGCATTCTGTTAAGCGCAGCCATCTCAATCGACGGTAAGCTGGCCTTTATCACTGAAGGCGTGAAGCCGGTGATTAACCAGGGTGGCACCAAAGCAGAGCTGCTGCTGGTACCGGTACCGTCTATGGCGATGCCAACCCAGCCGGGCGCAGCGACCACCGTTCCTTCGACCTCACCGACTCAGGTGACGCCGTCTGCTGCGGTTCCTGCTCCAACCCGTCTGTAAACTCTTTTCGGGGCGACATAGTCGCCCTTTTTTTCCCTGTCTAACTCGCCAGCGATAAGTCTCGAGATCGAGCTGTCCGTCGTCACTCACCTCTATGCCTTCCGCCTCCAGTGCATCCCGCTGCCGCAACAGACGGTCACCCTGAAGAGAAATTGTGCCGTGTCGGTTTTACGACGCGATTGCCAGGGAAGGGTAGTGCCCTCGGGTAAGCGGCTCAGCACGCCACCGACCTGACGCGCCGCGCGCGGAGAACCGGCCAGTAGCGCCACATCGCCATAGGTGGTGACGCGGCCAGCCGGAATAGCGGCAACAATTTGCCAGATGCGTTGCTGGAAAGTGTCTGGCTGATTCATGTACTTATTTCATCAGGAAAAAGGGTTTTAACTTTAGCACGGGGAAAAGGCGGAGAAAGCGTAAAAGCGGTGGTTGTTCAAGAAAACAACGGTTGTCCCGACTACGCTTGCAATTGCCACCTCCTTCCCAGATAATGCCCCCGCTCTCGTAAAGAGGGCTTGTCAATGGGGGCCCTGTTGGTTCTCCCGCAATGCTAGCTTGTGAACTCGGTCAGATCCGGAAGGAAGCAGCCGTAGCAGGTGACGCGTGTGCCGGGATGTAGCTGGCAGGGCCCCCACCACTTTCTCCCTTCGATATTCTCCCTCTAAGCTGCAGACAGGCAAAACCCGCCTGGGCCGATCCTTTGCCGGCAGGCAGGATTATCCGGTACTTTATTGGGGTAAACTGAGCCGTAAGCGATCAGATTAACGGACAAATTTCCATACTGAACCCGGGACTTTATCGTAGAGCTTGTTCATCGTCAGTTCCGCCAGGCGATGGTCAGCTGCTGAGTAAAATACCGCTAATTCATCTTCCGGTAATTCATACTTATTTTTTTCAATCACCCTTTCCAGGGTATCAAGAGAGCGGCAGCGCCGCAGTCGCATCAAATAATCGGTTTTAGTCAGGGTTTGTTCATAAATAAACCGTTCTCATGTCTTTACTATAATGAATGGCTCGGTTGCTGGAGAAAAGCGCACTCTCAGTGAACAGATTAAATAAGCGTTTTGCTGAAACGTTGCCACCGCTGAAGATCCGGACTATTGACACCATAATTGCTGAATAGCATAAAAGTATCATCAAGATATTCATCGATTTGCGAAATCAGCGCTTCATCTTCAACGTGCTTAATTTTGTAATTCATGGTGAAAGAGGCGATATGCTCAATCAAATCGTTAAGCTGTAGATTGCTTTCAGAAGTGGGATCATTAACCCAGCCATGATGGCTGTCGGTTAATGTTGCCATGCTGTCGTCAAACAGACTCTCACAAAGGTATTTAAGCTGGGCAATATCATGCCGTTTCGGTGAGTATTCGTCCATCTTTTTCCCCTCCATAGCTAGCACAGTTGCCGCAGGGCGGCGAGAGAAGATCACGCGGCCAGGAAGCGATTATTCGGGCAGTTATTAAACGGGATACCTTAAAGATAGTGTAAAACCATTAGTTCTGCTCACCTCCATTACTAAATATTACAATTCATCGCCAGGGGAGGGTTGCTCATTGTCGATCACATCAAACTCAAGTGCACCGGGCTTAATGTGAAAGTTTACCTGTTCTGACTGCGTCACGGTTTCATTTAGATCCAGGCAGGGACTAAATAAATTCCAGTCAAAATCGTAAAGTAATTTAAAACTATTCAGATCCTGGTATTCAACCGAAATGATTTTAAACTGCCTGGAACTAACCGGGCATTTTGTGAGTACCAGCGTAAATCCCCTACCAGCAAATCGGTTATTTTGAGAATATTCCGCTGAACAATCTCTGCTATTTTTGCGCAGTCCGATTCACACCGCGGCAATATCACATTCAATGCGTGACAGCATATCTGTTCCACTTATAACCGTTAATAAACCTATCATTGGTTTTCTGCAACGGGTTTGCAAGTCAGTTGAGCACAAAACTCTCAGTTTCTGAGATTTGCCAGACGCAGCCGCAGGCCTTATCGCCAGCGCGGGTCTGCCAGTGCGTGCAGCTGATATTTATCTTTTGATACACATCCCACATTCAACAGAGAGCAACATCAGGTATCTTACTGTTATGTTATAACATTATGGTGAAGTAATGCGTCAGAGTGGACTACTTATGTCACTGGGCGGGCGGCTGGGAGTAGCACTGCTATTTATCACGCTGCTTGCTGTGGCAATAAAATGGGGGATCAGCACATGATCCTGTTTAACGCACTTCGCGCGGGCTACCAGGGACAGGTTGTGACCCCGGCTATTACCGGCCAGCTCGCAGCAGGCTCGATGACTGCGCTGGTCGGCGCGAACGGTAGCGGCAAATCAACCCTGTTAAAAACCATTGCTGGCTTACTGCCACCGATAGCCGGGCGCTGCGAGCTGCAGGTTGCACGCCGGGATATCGGCTGGTTGCCGCAGCGCACCGAACTTGAGACCCGCTTTCCCCTGAC
Source organism: Hyles vespertilio (assembly GCA_009982885.2). Taxonomy (NCBI): domain Eukaryota; kingdom Metazoa; phylum Arthropoda; class Insecta; order Lepidoptera; family Sphingidae; genus Hyles; species Hyles vespertilio. Next base: position 20,356 of record WUWR02000242.1, read on the forward strand.
GGTATTTGAACTGGTCTCTATTGGCTGCTGGCCACGCTGCGGCTGGTTTGGCGGCATTAACCGGATACTGCGTCGGGAGATCTGGCAGGCGCTGGAAGCGGTTCAGATGAGTGATTATGCGGATGCGCAGCCCGCGACGTTATCCGGTGGACAACTGCAGCGGGTATTGTTTGCGCGGCTGATGCTGCAGCGCAGCCAGCTCTGGCTTCTGGATGAGCCTTTTAACGGCATTGACAGCCAGACGGTGACGCTACTGATGTCGATCCTTGAGCAGCAACAGCAGGCCGGAACAACCCTGCTGGTGGTGCTGCACGAATCGTCCGCTGGTGGCGCGCTACTTCAGTAACGTGATGTCGATGGATGAACGTGAGGTTAACTGCACCTGCCTGCCTGCTTCCTCTCTGGGAGTCGTGCGCCGTGACCCTGATTCAACCCTTTATTGAGTTTGGTTTATGCGACGCGCGCTGGTGGCCTGTCTGGCGCTGGCCGTCAGCGCCACGCCGCTCGGGGTATTCCTCTCCCTGCGACGTATGAGCCTGATTGGCGATGCCTATCACACGCGGTGCTGCCCGGTGCCGCCATTGGCTATCTGATCTCCGGATTGTCACTGGTCGCGATGGGTGTTGGCGGCCTGATCGCTGGTTTAGCCGTGGCGCTACTCTCTGGCGCGGTCAGTCGCTACACGCCGCTGAAAGAGGATGCCAGTTTTGCCGGGTTCTATCTGGGTTCACTGGCGCTGGGCGTCACGCTGGTTTCATTACGCGGCTCAAGTGTGGATCTGCTGCACGTTCTGTTTGGCTCACTGCTGGCGGTAGACAACGCAGCGCTGTTGCTGGTGGGCGGCATCGCTGCCTTTACGCTGATTCTGCTGGCGGTGATCTATCGTCCGCTGGTCATCGATGCGTTTGACGGCGACTTCCTGCGTGCGCAGGGAAAATGGAGCGCGCCGCTGGTGCATGGTCTGTTTTTAATGCTGGTGGTGCTGAATCTGGTGGCGGGTTTTCAGGTGCTGGGCACCCTGATGTCGGTGGGTTTAATGATGTTGCCCGCCGCCAGCGCCCGCTTCTGGAGTCGCCATCTCGCCGCGATGCTGGTTATCGCCATTTTCATGGCAATGATTTCGTCGCTGGCCGGGCTGATGCTCTCCTGGCACTTCTCATTGCCGGCGGGTCCCGCTGTGGTGCTGAGCGCCGCCATGCTGTTTTTTTTCTCCATTCTTACAGGGCCGTGCGGCGGAATTTTACGCCGCCATTAATCTTAAGGGGTATCTATGAAAAAATTACCGGTTAGCCTGGCCTTCGCTGCGCTGTTTGCCACGCCTCTGGCGATGGCCAAAACGGTGGATGTCGTGGCCAGCTTTACTGTGCTGGCTGACATCGTTAAGCAGGTCGGCGGCGATCATGTAAAGGTTAAAAGCCTGGTGGGGCCGAATGGCGAATCCTCATACTTTTGAACCGACACCGCAGGACAGTCAGGCGCTGGCGAAGGCCGATCTGGTGTTTGTCAGCGGACTGGGACTGGAAGGGTGGATGGATCGGCTGGTCAGCGCCTCAGGGTATCGCGGTCAGCCGGTTGTCGCCTCAACCGGTGTCACCACCCGCAGCATGGAGGAGGAGGGTAAAACCGTTACCGATCCTCACGCCTGGAACAGCATGCAGAACGGCGTTATCTACGCGACCAACGTGATGAATGCGCTGGTCAAAGCCGATCCTGAAGATGCTCCGGCCATTCGTCAGCGTGGACAGAATTACATTCAGCAACTGCAGGCGCTGGAATCGCTGGGCAAAAACCGCCTTTGACGCTGTGCCAGCCGATAAGCGTAAAGTGCTGACCAGTCATCGATGCGTTTGGTTACTTTGGACAGCGATATGGCGTGACTTTCCTGGCGCCGGTAGGGTTCTCTACTGAGGCGGAAAGCGAGTGCCAGCAACGTAGGTAATTTAATCACCCAACTGAAGCAGCAGCACATCAACCGCTATTTCATCGAGAACCAGACCGATCCGCGTCTGGTAAAACAGATTGCCAGCGCCACCGGGGCAGAGCCGGGTGGTGAGCTCTATCCGGAAGCGTTATCCACGGCCTCTGGCCCCGCAGCCACCTATCAGGCGGCTTTTAAACACAACGTGAATGCGATGCTGAAGAGCATGCACTAAGCATAAAAAAGGCCGGGCAAGCCCGGCCAGTCATCACGACACAAACTAGCGTTTTTTCTTTCTTCCCTGTACTGCTTTAAACCGCGGGTTCGATTTACAGATCACGTAAATACGGCCTTTGCGGCGGACCACTTTACAATCCCGATGGCGATTTTTTGCTGAACGCAGCGAGCTTAATACCTGCATGATCCTCTCCTCTATTTCTTTCCAAGAAAGCGCCCGAAAACGCTGGTTAAAGCGCGCGGTGCTGCCCTCTTTGGCAAAATCTTTCTGTTTACCGGTGTAGAACACATGTGAGGCAGACGACACATCCAGGGTGACGTAGGGCAGCGTTTCGCCTTCGAACTCCACGGTGCGATCGGTTTTGATGGTTGATTCCGATTTTGAACCAGACATCAGCCGATGTGTCATGGAAAACCACGTGACGATAGTGAGGATGAATATTCGCTTTCATAATGCACACCTATGTAATGTTATACTATAACAATATTATGCGATGCACAGGCCAGGATTGCAACTGTCCGTGAGACAGGAAAAGCAAGGGGACAGGAAAGGAGAAGGGCAGAATCGCAGGCATAAAAAAAGGCCGCTTGCGCGGCCCTCAGATGATTTACAGCTTAGTGAGTCTGGTTATGCTCAACCGGATGACTGTTCGCTGATTCTTCTTTTTCTTGCCAAAGCGGCGGCGTACCACCACAAAGAACACAGGAACGAAGAAGAATCGCCAGTATGGTCGCGGTGACCATACCACCGATAACACCGGTACCTACGGCGTTTTGCGAACCGGAACCGGCCCCGGTACTGATCGCCAGCGGCAGTACCCCGAGAATAAACGCCAGTGACGTCATCAGGATAGGACGCAGACGCATACGGCACGCTTCCAGCGCAGCTTCAATCAGCCCTTTACCCTCTTTATCCATCAAATCTTTAGCAAATTCGACGATAAGGATGGCGTTCTTGGTGGAGAGGCCGATGGTTGTCAGTAACCCCACTACGAAGTAGACGTCATTACTCAGGCCACGCAGGGTGGTAAAGATCAGTGCACCAATGACCCCGAGCGGGACAACCAGCATAACCGAGAATGGAATCGACCAGCTCTCGTACAGTGCGGCGAGACACAGGAAGACCACAATCAGCGAGATGGCATAGAGCGCAGGGCCTGGTTACCTGACAAGCGTTCCTGATAGGACATACCGGTCCAGTCATAGCCGATACCGGCAGGCAGTTTCGCCGCCAGCTCTTCCATCAGGTCCATTGCCGCACCCGAGCTTTTGCCTGGCGCAGCCTGTCCCCAGGATTTCCATCGCAGGCAGACCGTTGTAACGCTCAAGGCGCGGTGAACCATATTGCCATTTCGCTGACGAGAAGGCAGAGAAGGCACCATGGTTCCACTGCTGTTGCGCACGTACCATTTACCAATGTCGTCCGGCAGCATGCGGGCGTCCGCTTTACCCATGACGTAAACTTTCTTCACGCGACCGCGGTCAATGAAGTCATTGACGTAGGAACCGCCCCAGGAAGCTGCCAGCGTGGTGTTGATATCACTCAGTGATACGCCCAGCGCCTGTGCTTTCTCCTGATCGATGGTCAGCTTGTACTGCGGCGTATCTTCCATCCCGTTGGGACGGACGCCAACCAGCGTATCAGGATGCTGCGCAATCATGCCGAACAGCTGATTACGCGCTTCCGTCAGCTTATCGTGGCCAAGGTTATTCTGGTCGATCAGCTCAAAGTCGAAGCCGGTCGCGTTACCCAGTTCAATAATGGCTGGCAGGTTGAAAGGAATGACCATTGCATCTTTGAATCGCGCCCAGCGCCTGCATGGCACGGCCAGCAATCGCCGGTACTTTCATGTCGCTGCCGGTACGCTCATCCCACGGTTTGAGACTGACGAAGGCGATACCGGTGTTCTGTCCACGACCGGCAAAGCCGAAGCCGTTAACGGTAAACACCGATTTAACCGTGTCTTTCTCCTGGGTCAGGAAGTAATCCGTCACCTGATCCAGCACTTTCTGCGTACGCTCCTGGGTTGCACCAGCAGGCAGCTGCGCCTGAGCCAGCAGCAGACCCTGATCCTCTTCCGGTAAGAATGAAGAGGGCAGGCGCACAAACAGAAACGCCATACCGACCACGATCACCAGATAGATCACCATATAGCGACCCGTACTGCGAACCATGTGACCCACACCATCCACATAGTGGTTGGTGCTTTTGTCGAACATGCGGTTGAACCAGCCGAAGAAACCGGTGGTTTTACCGTGCTCGCCTTTTTTAATCGGTTTCAGCATGGTGGCACAGAGTGCCGGCGTCAGAATAAAGGCGACCAGCACCGACAGCGCCATTGCCGAAACGATAGTGATGGAGAACTGACGGTAGATAACACCGGTCGAACCACCAAAGAACGCCATCGGAATAAATACGGCAGCCAGCACCAGCGCGATACCGACCAGTGCGCCCTGGATCTGCTCCATAGAACGCTTAGTCGCTTCTTTTGGCGGTAATCCCTCTTCCGCCATCACGCGCTCAACGTTCTCGACCACCACGATGGCGTCATCGACCAGCAAGCCGATGGCCAGCACCATCCCGAACATCGTCAGGGTGTTTATCGAATAGCCAAAAGCGCTGATAACGGCAAACGTACCCAGCAATACCACGGGGACCGCAATGGTAGGAATGAGCGTGGCGCGGAAGTTCTGCAGAAACAGATACATGACCAGGAACACCAGCACGATCGCTTCGATCAGCGTTTTCACCACTTCGAAAATCGAGATCTTAACGAAAGGCGTAGTGTCATACGGATAGACCACTTTCAAACCGGCCGGGAACGTCGGCTGCAATTTGGCCAGTTCTTCTTTCACACGCATTGGCGGTATCCAGCGCATTCGCACCGGTGGCCAGCTTGATACCGATACCGGACGCAGGCTTGCCGTTATAACGGGCAACGATTTCGTAGTTTTCCGCGCCAAGTTCAATCCTTGCTACATCACGCAGACGAACCTGAGAACCATCTTCATTCACTTTCAGCAGGATTTTGCCGAATTCATCGGTAGAGGTGAGACGGGTTTGCGCAATGATCGAGGCGTTAAGCTGCTGTCCCGGAACCGGAGGCGTACCGCCCAACTGACCGGCAGCAACCTGGGTGTTCTGCGTATTCAGGGCGCTGATAACATCAACCGGCGTCAGGTTGTAGTTGTTCAGCTTGTGCGGATCCATCCAGATACGCATCGCGTACTGCGCACCAAATACCTGGGTATCACCCACGCCTTTGGTACGGCTGATCGGGTCTTTGATGGACGATGAAATAAAGTCAGAAATATCATTCTGCGTCATATTGTCATCGTCGCTGATGAAGCCCGCAACCATCAGGAAGCTACTGGAAGATTTCTTAACCTGAATCCCCTGTTGCTGTACTTCCTGCGGTAACAGCGGCGTCGCCAGCTGCAGTTTGTTCTGCACCTGAACCTGCGCGATATCGGCATCTGTTCCTGACTCAAAGGAGATCGTCAGGGTCAGCGTACCGGATGAGTCGCTGCTTGAGGACATATACATCAGTCCATCAATGCCGTTCATATTTTGTTCGATGACCTGGGTCACCGAGTCCTGCAGCGTTTTAGCATCTGCACCAGGGTAGGTGGCCTGAATCTCAATCGCCGGCGGTGCAACATTGGGATATTGCTCAATCGGAAGTTTGAGAATCGATAGCGCACCGACCAGCATAATGATGATGGCGAGCACCCACGCAAAGATGGGCCGATCGATAAAGAACTTAGCCATGAATCAACGGCTCCTGTTATGACGATGACTTGTCAGACTGCGGCTTTGAATCGGGTGCCGCTTTCGCATCGTCTGAGACTTCTTGTGGGGTAACCTGTGCGCCCGGCTTGGCTCGCTGCAGACCCGTGCTGATCACACGTTCACCCCGCTTTAACACCGTCGGTGACTAACCACTTGTCGCCAATCGCCTGAGAGGTGGTGACCTGACGAGCTTCCACTTTGTTATCTGCACCTACCACCATGACCGTTGCCTGACCCGTTGGGGTGCGGGCTACCGCCTGTTGCGGAACCAGCAACGCATTAGGATTGGTACCTTCATCCAGACGAGCGCGAACAAACATGCCCGGTAACAGCGCATGGTTCGGGTTCGGGACAATGGCGCGCAGGGTGATAGAACCAGTGGTTTCATCAACGGTAACGTCAGAGAACTCCAGCGTACCTGTCTGTGGATAGCTGTTGCCGTTCTGCATCAGCAGGGTCACGTTGGCTTTGCCATCGTTCTGCTTCAGCTGACCCGACTCCAGTTCTGAACGTAAGCGCATGAAATCTTCGCTCGACTGGGTAACGTCGACATACATCGGGTCAAGTTGCTGCACAGTGGCCAGGGCGGTGGTTTGTGCGTTTTGTACCAGCGCACCTTCCGTTACTGACGATTTGCCGATGCGGCCACTGATAGGCGAGGTGACTTTGGTATAAGCCAGGTTAATGCGGGCCGTTTCTACATTGGCTTTTGCTACCTGAACCGCAGCATCGTTTTGCGCGGCCGTGGCAACGGCGGTGTCGTAATCCTGCTGACTGATATATTTGGTGCCGAGTAAAGGCTTATAACGTTTGACGGTCAGCTGAGCGATGCGTGCATTGGCCTGCGCCTGAGTTAAGTCACCTTTTGGCGCTGTCATAGGCGGCCTGATAGGTAGCAGGATCGATCTGATAAAGAGACTGACCCGCTTTGACATCGCTGCCTTCAACAAAGTTACGCTTCAGAATGATACCGGAAACCTGCGGACGGACTTCGGCGACACGATATGCCGAGGTGCGGCCAGGTAATTCAGTCGAGATTTTCAGGGGTTCAGTTTTCAGTGTTACAACCCCCACTGCTGGCGGTTGCTGGGCGGCTTGTTCGGATTTATTGTTGTCACATCCTGTTAACAAAAAGCTGCCTGATAGCATCAGGACGGCCGCCAGAGGCGATAATCCTCTGATTTTATTCATAAATAAACCTCTAGTGTCCGATATCAATTGGTCAATGGATCACAAACTGAAAAAACCCATTGCTGTGTCAAGTCGCAGGTCATGCTATGGTACATACATTCGCAAATGTATGTAAACTTACCTGTTTGTAAAAAAAGCCCCTTATGGCACGAAAAACCAAAGCGCAAGCACTTGAAACGCGACATCAATTCTTGATGCCGCCATTGTTCTGTTTTCGCAGCAGGGCGTTTCAGCCACTTCTCTGGCGGATATTGCAACCGCTGCCAGCGTCACGCGAGGGGCCATCTACTGGCACTTCAAAAATAAAGCCGATGTATTACATGAAATATGGCTTCGTTGTGATGCTGGTCTGGACGATGTGGAACTTGAGTATCAGACAAAATACCCTGGCGATCCACTCTCTGTGTTGCGAGCGATGCTGGTCTATATCTTTGACGCGACAGCAAAGGATCCGCAGCGCCGCGCCTTGATGGAGATCATTTTCCACAAATGTGAATTTGTGGGCGAAATGTCGGCGCTGAAGAATATGCAGCAGAGCTTACTGCTGGAATGCTACGACAAAATTGAAGATGTGCTGCGCCAGTGTATCGAAGCCGGACAACTTCCGGGCAGTCTCAGCACGCGTCAGGCCGCTCTTATCCTGCGCGGTTACGTCAACGGTATGATGGAAAGCTGGCTGTTTGCGCCGGACAGTTTTGATTTAGCCGGAGACGCGCCGACGCTGGTCAATGCTTTTATCGATATGCTGCGCCTCAGTCCGACGCTGACTGCCCACCACTAAGCCGATGGGCGATCACGCTTGTTTTCGAAATCGCGCTGCACCATGGCCAGCGCTGAGAGCACGGTTTCTACCGGCAGTTGATGCTCTTCCAGTAGCTGAATCAGATCAACTGCCAGTTTGACGTCGTCAGGGGCATTTTCCAGTGACATCTCTTCTCCTAAATACGTAGTCGGGGCCGCGACCAGCAGCATCACTAATGCACCGAGAATCGCCATGCCCAGTGCGCCAATATGCAGCATTGCCAGGGTGCCCAGGTCAAAATAGGTGGCGATATAGCCGCCAATCAGTGCCCCGATCATCGACAGCGTCAGGGTAGCAACCAGGCCGCCCGGTGGTCCCGGCATCAGCAGGCGCTTCAGCAACCCCAGCAGTAAACCGCTTAACAGCCACACAAGTAAAGCCATGGTTCTTCTCCGCGCCGAATCACACCCAGTATAGGAGCGCTTTTGTCACGCTGCGCTTTATTCGCTGCCGCGCAACGACGAGGCCCATTCGACAGAGCGAATCGCCTGCCGACAGCGTGCCAGTCGCTGCTCTAACGTTTCCAGGTCCTGTTTCAGCTGATGCTGTACCGCCAGCGTTTCGGCCAGCGCCAGTCTCTGCTCACGCTGATCGATCATTGCCAGTAAACGCCGTTCAAATTCACGGTACTTCCTGATATTTTGCGGCGCGTGGGTTCCTGATGGGCTGTTCGCGTCGGGTACGCAGCTGTTGCGTACTCGCCTCACGTTGCAGGGCGGCAATCTGATCGACCAGGCGTTCAGCCAGCCACGCACTGCGGGCCAGATCGTGGCTGCTGTCGCACAGCCGGGCAAAATTCTGTTCCACTTCCAGCAGGTAATCAGCCAGCCGCGTGCCTTTGGTGCGAAACAGCTGAGTATCAAAACGTGGCAGACGGCAAACCCCATCTGAATGGCAGGCAAGCTCCTGCCGCAAGGCGATAAGGAGCTGTTGCAGGCGCTGTTGTATGGCGATCGCACTCATCGCGTGACGCTCAATTGTGCTAACGTACGCTGATGAGGAAAGAGTTGGGCGGCATTCATGCAACGCATTCTGTTATTAACCCTCGGCTGGCTGGCGATTGTGCTGGGGACGCTGGGCATTGTATTACCTTTATTACCTACCACGCCATTCATGCTGCTGGCGGCCTGGTGTTTTGCCCGTTCATCGCCGCGTTTTCATCACTGGCTGCTGTGGAAATCGCCATTTGGCCGCTATCTGCGTCACTGGCAGCAGCATCGCGCGATGCCGCCAGGGGCTAAAGTACGCGCTATCTGCCTGATCGTCGCCACCTTTAGTCTCTCACTCTTCCTGGTGCATCAGCTCTGGGTACGCATCATGCTGCTGATCATGCTGGCGGCGCTGCTGCTGTTTATGTGGCGTATTCCGGTGGTGGCAGAAGCAGCGGACGCAACCGCCGCCGCCGCGATAAAGTTGCATTTAGCCGGTCATTGCTTAGATTTGGGCGTCTTCGTGCGTGGCTTCCCTTTGTGAATTGACTTCCGCTGAGCCTGTTATCAGGTATTAGCGCTTTTGAAGCTGCGCGAAACAGAATTTTTTACCAGGCGTATCATTATGACCGACACTGCGCAGCAGATTGAATTCATTAAAAACAGCATTAAAAGCATTCCCGATTATCCTAAGCCAGGCATCCTGTTCCGCGATGTCACCAGCCTGCTGGAAGATCCCAAAGCCTATGCCGCGTCGATTGCGCTGCTGGTTGAGCGTTACCGTAATAAAGGCATCACTAAGGTGGTGGGGACGGAAGCGCGCGGTTTCCTGTTTGGTGCACCGGTGGCGTTAGGCCTCGGCGTCGGTTTTGTTCCGGTGCGTAAGCCCGGCAAACTGCCCCGTGAAGTCTACAGCGAATCCTATGAGCTGGAGTACGGCACCGATAAGCTGGAATTGCACAAAGATGCCATCCAGCCAGGCGATCTGGTGCTGGTGGTTGACGACCTGCTGGCGACCGGCGGGACGATTGAAGCGACCGTTAACTGATTCGTCGTGCAGGCGGTGAAGTTAAAGACGCGGCTTTCATTATTAATCTGTTCGATCTGACCGGAGAAACGCGTCTTAATGCCATGGGCGTTGAGAGCTACAGCCTGGTTAAATTCCCCGGCCACTAAGCCACTCTTTCGGCTTGCCATCCGGCAAGGCCGTCACGCCTTCGGCGTCAAGATAACGAGTGCCAGCCAAAAGCGTAGCTGATAGACTACTGCAATCTTATACAGGGGTTGCAGAGCGTCTGCGCTCATCTTTCCATCCAACTTCGTCGAACTCCACATGAGCTATCAGGTACTTGCGCGAAAATGGCGTCCCCAGGCTTTTGCTGATGTTGTCGGTCAGGAACATGTTCTGACGGCGCTGGCGAATGGATTGTCTCTGGGACGCATCCATCATGCTTATCTCTTCTCCGGCACCCGCGGAGTAGGGAAAACCACTATTGCGCGTCTGTTGGCCAAAGGCCTTAACTGCGAAACCGGTATCACTGCCACCCCCTGTGGTCAGTGTGATAACTGCCGTGAAATTGAGCAGGGCCGCTTTGTCGATCTGATTGAGATTGACGCCGCATCGCGTACCAAAGTTGAAGATACTCGCGATCTGCTCGACAACGTGCAGTACGCCCCGGCGCGTGGCCGCTTCAAAGTCTATCTGATCGATGAAGTGCATATGCTGTCGCGTCACAGCTTCAATGCGCTGTTAAAGACGCTGGAAGAGCCCCCTTCACACGTTAAATTCCTGCTGGCGACCACCGATCCGCAGAACTGCCGGTGACCATTCTCTCGCGCTGCCTGCAGTTCCACCTCAAAGCGCTGGATGTGGATCAAATCCGTCAGCAGCTTGAGCATGTTCTGAAGCAGGAACAGATTGAGAGTGAAACCCGGGCGCTGCAGCCTGCTGGCGCGGGCTGCCGATGGCAGTATGCGTGATGCGCTGAGCCTTACCGACCAGGCCATTGCCATGGGGCAGGGCGCGGTGACCAGCATTACGGTTCAGCGTCATGCTCGGCACGCTGGACGATGAACAGCCGCTGGGGCTGCTGGAAGCGCTGGTCGACGGTGGACGGTCAGCAGGTGATGAATCTGTTGAGCCAGGCCGCGTCACGGGGTGTGGAATGGGAAGCGCTGCTGGTAGAAATGCTGCGCCTGCTGCACCAGATTGCGATGGTGCAATTGCTGCCGACCTCGCTTAATGACGATGATGAGAGTAACGCACTTCGCTTGCGTGAACTGGCGCGGGTGGTGCCGCCCGCCGATCTGCAACTCTATTATCAGACCCTGTTGATGGGCCGCAAGGATCTGGCCTATTGCGCCCGATCGTCGCATGGGTGTGGAGATGACGCTGCTGCGTGCACTGGCGTTTCATCTAAGCTGCCGTGGCTGAACCCATTGCGCGTCCCGCATTAACTCAGCAGACGGCGCCTGTCGCCCCCTGCGCAGACGTCACCGGCAGCATCCGGCCCATCGCCGTTAGCACGGCAACCTGCAGCACAGCCAGCCTCACCGTCACCTGCTGCCGCTGCGCCGCCGTCGCACACCGCGTCGCCCGGCGCGCCAGCAGACTCAACAGCAGATGCCGGAGCAGACGCAGCAGCAGGTTGCCGCTCAGCCGCAGATGGCCGCGCCCGATGCTGCACCGCAGCATTCGCCGTCGCCAGATGCCACACTGATACCGCACTCTCCAGTTCCACCAGTCAGCTCCTGCAGGGCGCGCACTCAGTTGTTGCGTCAGGGAGCGAACAAGCCAAAAAAGCGTGAGCCGGCAGCGCCAGGTGCGCGGCCGGCCAACTCCGCGCTGGAGCGGCTGGCCTCGGTCACCGAGCGCAGTCAGCAGCGTAATCCGCGAATCGCGAGCCTGGCCGACCCGGTAAAAGAAGCAAGCGTACCGCTGGAAAAGCGGTTAATCAGCCGGTGGAAAGTGGCGGAGCCGTGGCGACGCCAAAGGCCTTGCGTTCTGCGCTGGAGCATGAGAAAACCCCTGGCTGGCGGCGCGTCTGGCCCGAAGAAGCGCAGCAGCGCGATCCCTGCGGCCGCAGAGATTGCGATCCTGCCGCACTGCCGAAACCGGGCAGCACTTGGCCGTTAAAAATGCTCTGGGAAAAGGACCACCGAACTGGGGTCTGCCTGCCATTTGCGTAGCAGCCAGCGTCACCTTAATTCACCGTCGGCGGCAGCAGGTATTAAGTGATGCGCTGAGTCAGCATGCCGGGCAGAGAGTTGAACTCATCGGTAGTTGAGACGATAATTCATCGGTGTTGACGCCACTTGAATGCGTCAGGGCCATTTACGAAGAGAAACATGGCGCAGGCGCGTCAGTCGAATCACCTGTGATAACCCACATCCAGACGCCTGCAGCGCTTTTTTGATGCCGAATCTGGATGAGGAGAGTATCCGACATGTTTGAACACGCTGCTGCTATCTTAACGATAGCGTTGTAGCCTCAGCTGAGAGAGAAAACTATGTTTGGTGGTAAAGGCGGATTGGGCAACCTGATGAACAGGCCCAGCAGATGCAGGACAAAATGGCCAAGGTTCAGGAAGAGATTGCCGCGATTGAAGTGACCGGTGAGTCCGGTGCTGCCTGATAAAAGTCACCATTAACGGCGCGACACAACTGCCGTCGCGTGGAAAAGGCGATCCCAGCCTGCTGGAAGATGACAAAGATAAGCTGGAAGATCTGATTGCAGCCGCGTTCAACGATGCGGCACGTCGCATTGATGAAACCCAGAAAGAGAAGAGGGCTTCTGTCTCTTCATGCATGCAGCTGCCACCAGGCTTTAAGATGGCCGTTCTGATGCAAACCAGTCCACTGCTTGAATCTTTGATGGAGTCGCTGCGCTGTCTGCCTGGCGTTGGGGCCGAAGTCGGCACAGCGCATGGCGTTCCAGCTGCTGCAGCGCGATCGCAGCGGTGGCATGCGGCTGGCGCAGGCGCTGAACCGGCGAATGTCGGAGATCGGACACTGTGCCGATTGCCGGACATTCACCGAGCAGGAATTTTGCACCATCTGCGCCAATCCACGGCGTCAGCAGAATGGTCAAATCTGCGTGGTGGAAAGCCCGGCGGATATTCACGCCATTGAGCAAACCGGCCAGTTTGGCGGTCGCTACTTTGTGCTGATGGGACATCTCTCGCCGCTCGACGGCATCGGTCCGGCTGATATTGGCCTGGATCGTCTGGAGCAGCGACTGGAGAGTGAAACCCTGCAGGAAGTGATCCTCGCCACTAACCCGACGGTGGAAGGCGAGGCGACCGCGAACTACATCGCGGAACTCTGTGGTCAGTATGGCGTCGACGCCAGCCGTATCGCGCACGGCGTGCCGGTGGGCGGTGAGCTGGAGATGGTTGATGGCACCACGCTGTCCCATTCACTGGCGGGCCGCCAGAAGTTTAAATTTTAATCACTTGCCGGTGTTGTGACAGACACCGGCTTGAAAATCTCCCTGTCACCCCCACATCAACCTCAACGTTTGTTCAACCTGTTTTGTTGAGGTAGCAATGACCATGAAAGGACAAGAGACCCGTGGCTTTCAGTCGGAAGTAAAACAACTTCTGCCCTGATGATCCATTCTCTCTATTCAACAAAGAAATTTTCCTGCGTGAGCTGATCTCCAACGCCTCGGATGCGGCAGACAAACTGCGCTTCCGTGCCCTGTCAGATTCCAGCCTGTATGAAGGTGATGGCGAGCTGCACGTTCGTCTCTCTGTTGATAAGGACAACCGTACCATTACGCTCAGCGACAACGGTATCGGTATGCGTCGCGATGAGGTCATTGAGAACCTCGGGACTATCGCCAAGTCAGGCACCAAATCCTTCCTTGAGTCCCTGGGCTCCGATCAGGCGAAAGATAGCCAGCTGATTGGTCAGTTCGGTGTGTCGGTTTTCTATTCTGCATTCATCGTGGCGGATAAAGTCACTGTGCGTACCCGTGCCGCGGGCGCGTCAGCCGAAGAAGGCGTGTTCTGGGAATCCGCAGGCGAGGGCGAATATACCCTGGCTGAGATTGAGAAAGCCGATTCGCGGGTACCGAGATCACCCTGCATCTGCGCGAAGGCGAGGATGAGTTCCTGGATGCATGGCCGCGTGCGCAACATCATCAGCAAATATTCCGATCACATCGCGCTGCCGGTTGAGATCGAAAGCAAAGATGAAGAAGGCGAAGGGACACACTGGGAGAAGATAACAAAGCCAGGCGCTGTGGACCCGCAACAAATCTGAGATCAGCGACGAAGAGTACAACGAGTTCTACAAGCATATCGCCCACGATTACAGCGATCCGGTCGCCTGGAGCCACAATCGGGTGGAAGGTAAGCAGGAATATACCAGCCTGCTCTTACATTCCGGCGCGTGCGCCATTCGATATGTGGAACCGCGATCAGAAACATGGCCTGAAACTCTACGTACAGCGCGTCTTTATCATGGATGACGCCTGAGCAGTTTATGCCGAACTATCTGCGCTTTGTGCGTGGCCTGATTGACTCCAACGATCTGCCGCTGAACGTCTCCCGTGAGATCCTGCAGGATAGCCGCGTGACCCAGAGTCTGCGCGCCGCGCTGACGAAGCGTACCCTGCAGATGCTGGAAAAACTGGCAAAAGATGACAACGAGAAATATCAGACCTTCTGGAATGAGTTTGGTCTGGTGCTGAAAGAGGGCCCGGCGGAAGATCACGCTAACCAGGAGACGATCGCTAGCTGCTGCGTTTCGCCACCACTCAGAGCGAAGGTTCGGCACAGACCATTTCGCTGGAAGATTACGTCAGCCGCATGGTGGAAGGTCAGGAGAAGATTTACTACATCACCGCTGACAGCTATGCCGCCGCGAAGAGCAGCCCGCATCTGGAACTGTTCCGTAAAAAAGGCATTGAGGTGCTGCTGCTCTCCGATCGCATCGACGAATGGATGATGAGCTATCTCACTGAGTTCGATGGTAAAACCTTCCAGTCAGTCAGCAAAGCGGATGAATCGCTGAGCAAGCTGGCGGATGAAGAGACCGAAGAGCAGAAAGAGGCGGAAAAAAAGCGCTGGAGCCTTTTGTTGAGCGGGTGTGAAAACTCTGCTGGGCGAACGCGTGAAAGAGGTGCGTCTGACGCATCGCCTGACCGATACTCCGGCGATTGTCACCACCGACGCCAACGAGATGACCACGCAGATGGCGAAGCTGTTTGCCGCGGCCGGACAGGAAGTGCCGGAAGTGAAGTACCTGTTCGAAATCAACCCGGATCATCCGCTGGTGAAACGTGTTGCGGATACGCAGGATGAAGCACGCTTCGGTGAGTGGATTGAGCTGCTGCTTGATCAGGCCTTGCTGGCCGAGCGTGGCACGCTGGACGATCCTAACCAGTTTATCCGCCGCATGAACCAGTTGCTGACCGCATAATGGCAACAGGCCGGTGGTTTTCACCGGCCTGAAGTTGCAGCTACGATGCTGGCTCAGGGAGCATACGCCTTCCGCAAAGACGCAAAAAGCCGCCATCCCTGGCGGGCTCAGCGCGGGCGATTACGCACCTCATCCCTGAGGTGCGCCCGTTGCCGGGCCAACGCTTTGCGTTGTTCAAAAACGCTCCCGGCGTTTTTGTCCATGGCCCGCGATGCTTTGCTCCAGGCGTATGCTCCCATCGCATTGACCTCTGATGCCGTCTGTCTGAATCAGTCAGCGCTGATTGTGAGCGGGATTTCAGGGTTAAAAAGCAGTAAATTGTCAGCTGTCTGAAGCCGGTGACCCTCACCGGCTTTTTTATGGTTTTGCGGCATCCTGCAGCCAGTCGCGAAACAGGCTGATCTCCGTATCGTGCCGACGGCTCTGTTTTGTCATCATCCATGTGGCCCGCTCGACGCGTACAAAGCCAAGCGGCGCAAGCAGCGTGCCATCCTCCAGCTCTTTGCGTACCAGCAAACGCGGTGCCATCAGGACGCCAAGACCACTTCGTGCAGCCTGAATCCCCAGTGTTCAGACTCTCAAAATGCTTTCCGCCGTTTTAAAGCGGCCGCTGACCCTGCTTTGTTCGCCCACTCTGACCAGGCGTGCAGCCGGGTATCCGCATGCAGCAGGGGCATTGCGGCCAGATCCTCGCCGACCCGCAGTTGCGAGGCAAAGTGAGGTGCGCAGAGCGGTCCAATCTCATCCTCGCTGACCAGCATGGCGTATGTCAGATTCAGGTGGCTCGCCGTGACTGAGGATCAGCACATCCACATGTTCGCTGCGCAGTTGCGAGATCTGCGTCAGCGGCTGGAAGTGAACTTCAATCTCCGGATAGCGTTGATAAAAGCTGGCGATACGGGGAATCAGCCATTGCGACAAAAAGCTGGGGGCGCAGGAGACCCGAATCTGCTGAAGCAGCCGGTACGAATGCTTTCGCAGCTGCTGCGCAACTCACTGAACGCCTGCTGACAGCTCAGCAGCAGACGTTCACCGTGTGAGGTCAGTTTCACGCGGCCATGGCTGCGGACAAAAAGTGGTTTGCCCATCCAGCTCTCCAGCTGGCGAATCTGATGGCTGATGGCGCTGTGCGTAACATGCAGATGTTCAGCCGCCACGCTAAAACTGCTGTGTAAGGCTGCCTGGTGAAAATAGTGCAGCGCTCTCAGTGGCGGCAGTCCGTTCATCCTCTTCCCCTGTGCAAAAATCTAACAGGGATTGTCAATTATATCATTTTAAAGTCCAGCCGCATTGACCTACTCTGTAGGGCAAATTCTGGCGGGTTGACTCAGCCTTATATCTGTGATTTTTCAGGGTATTCCGCCTCGCTTAACCAGCGTTCACGCCGCACACTCCCCGAAGCGAGACAACCATGGCACACCGCTCTTTATCCTCTGAAACTTCAGCAGAGGCGCGCCATCGGTTACGCCTGGCGCTCTCACGCTTTTACCGGCTGGAGCAGTTCGATCTCTTCTTCGCGCCCTCGCTGCATGTGGCGCAGGTCCTTCTTTCTCAGCTCTTTCTGCGGCAGGAGCAGGCGCGCAATCAGCACCGTTACGCCTCGCACTTTCCGGTAACCGAACTCAACATCCTGCCAGCAGTTCCGCTGATCGCGGGCAGCATCATGCTGGTACCGCATGTCGAATTGCCCAATGGCCGCGTGCGTCCGCTGCGGGATTGCCATGAACCAGGGCGTGACGGAGGCGAGCGAGAGTTTTGCCAGCGTGCTGCATCAGAAACTGATCGACGAAGCCCATCTGTTTGTCACCCGACTGGATCGCCACGCCGAGATCTGCAGCGATCTGGTGCTGGTGGCGTTGCGGACACATGACTTCAGTACGCTGGTGCGCAGCGAACTGCGGCTTTTCGAACAGGGGCTGACCCTGACCGCCACGCATGAGGCACTGCGCCGCTTCGACGATCCGCACTGGCGGCCTTACAATGCCGCCACCGTCGATGCGCTCTCCCGTCAGACCCGCTGCCGCTGAACTCCTGCCATCAGCCCGGTTTGCCGTTTGCCAGCTTTAATGTCCCGGCCTCCGTGATCACATCGCTGTCAGATGCGGAAGATGTGGTGAAATGGCCGCAGCAGGCGCGGCTGCTGCTGAATGCTAACGTGCGCGGCAGCGGCAAAAAAAGCGTGAATATGACCCATCATCTGAGCCGACGACTGCAATTCCTGCTCGGCTCAGGCGGTAAATCTGAAAAAGCGTCCGGCAGGCCAGGCGGGTAGGGGGCAGGGCCAAAAAGCGACTCAGGTCGCCCTGCGCGATCCGCGCCCTTCCTTGTGATGAGCGGGTCATAATGGTATGTTCTTTCGCTTCTAAGATAGATCAATGCGATTCGCAAGGGGATTTACGCAATGCGTATTATTCTGCTCGGAGCTCCGGGCGCAGGTAAGGGGACTCAGGCCCAATTCATCATGGAGAAGTATGGCATTCCGCAAATCTCCACCGGCGACATGTTGCGTGCAGCAGTAAAAGCAGGCAGCGAGCTGGGCAACCAGGCGAAAGCCATCATGGATGCTGGCAAACTGGTGACCGATGAGCTGGTGATTGCGCTGGTCAAAGAGCGTATCACCAGGAAGACTGCAAAAACGGTTTCCTGCTGGACGGTTTCCCGCGCACCATTCCTCAGGCAGATGCAATGAAAGAGGCCGGGATCACTGTTGATCACGTGCTGGAGTTCGCCGTACCGGATGAACTGATCGTTGAGCGTATCGTGGGCCGTCGCGTTCATACGCCATCAGGCCGCGTTTATCACGTCACTTTTAATCCACCGAAAGTGGAAGGCAAAGATGATGTGACCGGCGAAGAGCTGACCATGCGTAAAGACGATCAGGAAGAGACCGTGCGTAAGCGCCTGGTGGAATATCATCAGATGACCGCGCCGCTGATTGCTTACTACAGCAAAGAAGCGGAAGCGGGCAACACTGCCTATCATAAAATCGACGGCACCCGTAAGGTGACCGAAGTCAGTGCCGAGCTGGCTAAGATCCTGGGCTAAGTTCACAGGGGCCGGTATTACTGGCCCCTTTTGCAGTAATCGCTTTTACCTCCCACTAATTCCGCTACAATTTTCCCGTTTTCACGCATCCCCGTTGTTATCAAGGAACTCAAATGAGGCAAGATAAGCCCGGCGTGTTATTGGTTAATTTAGGTACGCCAGACGCGCCCACCACACCTGCAGTTAAACGCTATCTGAAACAGTTTTTAAGCGATCCGCGCGTGGTCGATGCGCCGCGCTGGCTCTGGTGGCCGGTTCTCAATGCCGTTATTCTGCCGTTTCGCTCGCCGCGCGTCTCTAAGCTCTACGCATCGGTCTGGATGGAAGGCGGTTCACCGCTGCTGGTTTACAGCATGCGTCAGCGCGATGCGCTGGCGGCACGGGTCGATATGCCCGTCGAGGTGGGCATGAGCTACGGTAATCCCAGCCTGAAAAGCGCGGTTGATAAGCTAATGGCGCAGGGCGTGACCCGCCTGATTGTGCTGCCGCTCTATCCGCAATTCTCCTGCTCCACCGTGGCAGCAGTGTGGGATGGCCTGACCGCGGTATTCAAAGATTACCGCTCGCTGCCTGATGTGCAGTTTATCCGCGACTACGCCGAACATCCGGCCTATATCGCCGCGCTGAAAGCGACGGTGGAGCGATCCTTTGAGCGGCACGGTCAGCCCGATCTGCTGGTGTTATCCTTCCACGGCATTCCGCAACGTTTTGCTAACGAAGGCGATGACTACCCGCAGCGCTGTGCGGATACCACGGCGGCCCTGGTCAAAGCGCTGGGCCTGCGTGATGATCAGTATATGATGACCTTCCAGTCGCGTTTTGGTCGTGAGCCGTGGCTGATGCCCTACACCGATAAAACCATGGAAAGCCTGCCCGCTAAAGGGATCAAACATGTTCAGGGTGATGAGCCCGGGCTTCTCGTCAGACTGCCTGGAGACGCTGGAAGAGATCAGTGGTTGAAAACTGCGAAATCTTTATGCATGCCGGGGGTGAGAAGTTTGAGTATATCCCTGCGCTGAACGCCGATGAGGCGCATATCGACATGATGGTGCAACTGGTCGACGCAACGCCGTTAAAGCTCAGGCGGAGAGTGTGATATCATTCTCCGCCTGTTTTTCCAGACGGCACCTCCCGATGAAATTTCCCGGCAAACGCAAATCCAAACACTACTTTCCCGTCAGCGCACGCGACCCCCTGTTACAGCCCGCCCAGCACGACGTTGATGCAGGCAGCTGGGTAGTGGGTATCGACCAGACGCTGGTGGATATCGAAGCCAAAGTCGATGACGCTTTTCTCGCACGTTATGGCCTGAGTGCCGGGCACTCGCTGGTTATCGATAATGCCGTCGCGGAAGCGTTGTACAACGAACTGATGCAGGAAGCGCTGATCACCCATCAGTTTGCTGGTGGCACCATCGGTAACACGCTGCATAATTCTCGGTGCTGGCCGATGACCGCTCCGTGCTGCTGGGCGTCATGTGCAATAACATCCAGATTGGCGGCTACGCCTATCGCTATCTCTGTAACACCTCAAGCCGGGTCGATCTTAACTATCTGCAGGGCGTGGATGGCGCCATTGGTCGCTGCTTTACGCTGATTGGCGAACATGGCGAGCGAACCTTTGCTATCAGCCCCGGCCAGATGAACCAGCTGCATCCGGATAACGTACCGGAAGAGGTGATCGCCGGAGCCTCTGCGCTGGTACTGACCTCCTATCTGGTGCGCTGTGCCGAAGGTGAACCGATGCCTCAGGCAACGTTACGGGCGATTGAGTATGCCAACGCCACAACGTGCCGGTGGTGCTGACGCTGGGCACCAAACATGTGATTGGCGACAATCCTCAGTTCTGGCGCGATTTCCTGCGCGAGCATGTCAGCATCGTGGCGATGAATGAAGAGGAAGCGCTGGCGCTGACCGGCGAAAGCGATCCGCTGCTCGCCGCCAATATGGCGCTGGACTGGGTCGATCTGGTGCTGTGTACTGCTGGCCCGATTGGGCTCTATATGGCGGGTTACACCGAAGAAGAGTTCAAACGCAAAACCAACCATCCGCTGCTGCCTGGCGCGATTGCTGAATTCAACCAGTATGAGTTCAGCCGGGTGATGCGCCAGCAGGATTGCCAGCAGCCGCTGCGCATTTTCTCGCACATCGCGCCTTATATGGGCGGACCGGAAAAGATCATGAACACCAACGGCGCCGGAGATGGTGCGCTGGCGGCGTTACTGCATGACATCACCGCCAACAACTATCACAGCCTGAATGTGCCAAACTCCAGCAAACATGCGCGTCCTTACCTGACCTACTCATCGCTGGCGCAGGTATGTAAATATGCCAACCGCGTCAGCTACCAGGTGCTGAATCAGCATTCGCCGCGTCTGACCCGCGGTCTGCCGGAGCGGGAAGACAGTCTGGAAGAGTCTTACTGGGATCGGTAAAGCTGGCAGCTGCCGCGCATAAAAAAAGCCCTTCTGAAGAGAAGGGCCTTAGAAGACTGGCAATGTCTGGCTCGGTTAGCGATGAGATCGAGCCTGCTCAGGGAACACGGTCAGATCGGAAAGTCGGTTAAGCCATCCATGGCCGCTCGGCCCGCACGACTACGCACCTCATCCCTGAGGTGCGCCCGTCGCCGGGCCAACGCATTGCGTTGTTCAAAAACGCTCCCGGCGTTTTAGTACGCACCTCATCCCTGAGGTGCGCCCATAGCTGGGCCACGCTTTGCGTTGTTCAAAAACGCTCCCGGCGTTTTAGTACGCACCTCATCCCTGAGGTGCGCCCGTAGCCGGGCCAACGCTTCGCGTTGTTCAAAAACGCTCCCGGCGTTTTTGTCCGGGCGGCGGGACGCTTTCCTCTTCTGCCCGTGTTCCCTGCGTGTTGAGTTTATTCGTTGCGGTAAATTCACCCTGATTTTGATAGATCAGTAGCCTGCCAGGCTTTTGCTTAACACGAATCAGCGCACGACATCGCAGGGCTGTAAATCTTCGCCCTGGGTCATCTCATCCTGCAGGATTTGCAGCATACTGCTGGCAATCTCACGTTCACCCATCACCACACGGGTGGCACCCCGTTCCATGATGTACTCGACTTCATCGTCATAGTGGCGCGGGCGATAATCTCGATATTCTGATGTTTTTCACGCGCGGCGGTGACCACTTCACCCGCTTCATAGCCATTCGGAATAGTCAGTAACCAGCCAGCGGGCGCAGTCGAGTCGGGCCAGTTCCATGGTGTCAGCGCGGGCAGCATTACCCAGCACCGCCTTGATGCCGCGCTCGCGCAGCGCCTCGACACGAGCGCGGGAGTTTTCAACCACCACCAGCGGAACATTGGCCTCAAGCAGCTTCTGACCAATCAGACTGCCCACCCGGCCGTAACCCACAATCACCGCGTGATTGCAGAATCCACCGGGATCTGCTTCTCTTCTTCAATCGCCTCTTCCAGCGTCTGCTCTTCCATCGTCTCCGTTTTCGCCAGGAAACGCTCCAGCAGGGTAAACAGGATCGGATTAAGCATAATCGACAGGATGGCGGCGGCCAGCACCAGGTTGCGGCCCTCGTCAGTCAGCAGGCCCAGCGAGATACCAGACCGGCCAGAATAAAGGCGAATTCACCAATCTGCGCCAGACTGACCGAAATGGTCAACGCCGTACGACGTGAATGGCCGAGCAGCGACACCAGCAGCCAGGCTGCGACCGATTTACCCACCACATAATCACCAGCGCGCCCAGCACTGCCAGCGGCTGCGTCACCAGAATCGACGGGTCAAACAGCATGCCGACCGAGACAAAGAACAGCACGGCAAAGGCATCACGCAGCGGCAGCGTATCGCGCGCGGCGCGGTGGCTCAGTTCCGATTCGTTCAGCACCATACCGGCAAAGAAAGCGCCCAGCGCAAACGAAACATCAAAGAATTCAACAGCACCAAAGGCGATGCCCCAGCGCCAGCGCTAATACCGCCAGAGGTAAACAGCTCACGCGAGCCGGTGGCGGCGCTGCGGGCGAGGATCCAGGGGACGGCACGCCGTCCCACCACCATCATCAGCACCATAAAGGCGGCGACTTTGCCGATGGTCCACAGCAGGTCCCAGGCCAGCAGTCCGGCGCTGGCGTTGCCCTGTTCCATCATGCCGGCAATCGCAGGCAGCAGCACCAGTGTCAGCACCATCACAAGATCTTCAACAATCAGCCAGCCAATCGCAATCTGCCCGCGCTGGCTATCGATCAGTTGCCGCTCTTCAAGCGCGCGCAGTAACACCACGGTACTGGCGGTAGAAAGGCAGAGACCAAACACCAGGCCGGTCATCCACGACCATCCCATTGTCCACGATAAGCCCATTCCAGTAACGTCGCGACCGCGATCTGTGCGATGGCACCGGGACATGGCTATCGACTTTACCGACATGAGATCTTTCATTGAGAAGTGCAGGCCGACACCAAACATCAGCAGGATAACGCCGAGTTCTGCCAGTTCAGGAGCCAGATTGGTATCGGCAACAAAGCCGGGAGTAAAGGGCCAGCCAGCACCCCTGCCATCAGGTAGCCAACCAGGGGCGAAATACGCAGGCGGTTTGCCAGCATCCCAAGGAGAAATGCCAGAACCAGTGCTCCGACAATGGTAGTGATCACGGTGTGGTGTGATGCATGCCTGTCTCCTTGTATACAAATGTATCCGCTTGTAAACAAATGAGTTTAAAACAAAATCTATTCTTTCGCTGAGCAATTTGCGGGAATACCCTAAAAAAGCAGGAAAAAAAGTCAAATGCACAATCGAAAGGGTGTTTTTGTTCATTATCATAATATTGGCTGATTTTGACGGTTTTAAAGCGGTCCGGGGTAAATAAAAATTAGCATCCCTAAATGCCGTGGGTATGACACAAATAAGGGTTAAAATTGCGCGCACAGACAGGGTAAAGCCCGTCAGCGGCACTTTTGCAGGGGTAAACAACTGGTTACATCAGGCCTGGCTACCCGTTCTGGCTTATCCGGAACAAACCAGTCTGACGCGGGCACGGCCCTACGGCTATTGTCATGCTCAGCAAAAGCGGTCCGGAGATAAAAAGAGTGGCATACAGAGACAGGCGAATGTGCGTTGGCCTTGAGTTCGCCGGGGGAATGTGCGACACAGTGGGGCAAACCGGCAGTAAATCGGGCCAGACGGCAAATTAAGGAGAATCACAGTGTTTGTTATCTAAATGGACAGGGGCGGGCGTGGCACTACTGGTGGCCCTGATGCCGCTGTTTTCACAGGCCGCCCAGGCCGATCGCACCTATCGTTTCAGCCTGCTGCACACCAACGATGAGCATGGTCATTTCTGGTTTACTGAGCAGGGTGAATATGGTCTGGCGGCGCAAAAAACCTTGATGGATACGATGCGCTACGATGTGCAGTCCAGAGGCGGCGGCGCATTGATTCTCTCTGCCGGTGATGTGAACACGGGCGTACCGGAGTCCGATGAGCTGGACGCTGAACCCGATTTTCGCGCGATGAACCTGATTGGCTATGATGCCATGGCGCTGGGCAACCATGAGTTCGACAAGCCCATCGCGGTCCTGCGCAAGCAGGAGAAGTGGGCGCGATTCCCGCTGCTCGCCGCCAACGTTTATCAGAAAAGTACCGGTCAGCGCCTGTTTAAGCCCTGGGCGGTATTCAATCGTCTCGGGCTGAAAATTGCGGTGGTCGGGCTGATCACCCCGGACACGGCGAAACTGGCTAATCCGGCGGGCCTGACGGATACCGAGTTCCGCGATCCGATTGCGGAGGCGGAGAAGGCGGTTGCCGAACTGCGCGCCACAGAGAAGCCGGACGTGATTGTCGCGCTGACCCCACCTTGTCACTATGACGACGGTAAGCATGGCAGCAATGGCATTGATGACGTCACCCTGGCACGCAGCCTGCCTGCCGGCACCATCGATCTGATTGTGGGTGGTCATTCGCATGATGCGGTCTGTATGGAAAAAGAGAACGTCAGCGTTAAAAATTATCAGCCGGGCCAGCCCTGCAAACCCGATTCAGCAGAACGGGATCTGGATTATGCAGGCGGATAAATGGGGCAAATATGTCGGACGTGGTGACTTCACCTTCCGTAATGGGCAGGTGACGCTGGAGGCTTATCAGCTGGTGCCGGTCAACCTTAAACATCAGATAAAGAACGCGGATGGCAGCGAAACCTGGCTCACCTGGCAGGAAGAGATCCCGAAAAACACCGCCATGATGAAACTGCTGATGCCATTCCAGAAACGGGCTGAGGCGAAGTTAACCGTGAATGTCGGCAGCGCCGACGGCAGCTTCAGCGGTGAAAAAGAGCAGGTTCGCTTTGAGCAGACGAATCTCGGCCAGCTGATTCTGCGCGCCCAGATGGCGCACACCAAAGCCGATTTTGCGGTGATGAGCGGTGGCGGTATTCGCACCTCGCTGAAATCGGGCAAGCTGAGCTGGCGTGACCTGCTGCAGGTCCAGCCGTTTGGCAATCAGGTGGTCTCGGTCAGCCTGACCGGGCGGAGATCAAAAAAATATCTGGATGTGGTCGCTAATATTCAGCCTGACTCAGGCGGCTACGCCCAGTTTGCCGGTATCAGCCTGACCGCAGACGGTAAACATGTCAGCGACGTCAGCATTAACGGTAACCGCTGCAGGATGCACAGCATTATCGCATGGCAACCAACAGCTTCAATGCGGCTGGCGGCGACGGTTATCCGCGTCTGGATAATCATGCGGGTTATCTCAACAGCGGGGCAGTCGATGCGCAGGTGTTACGTGACTGATCAAGACGCACTCGCCGGTCAAAGCCAGCGACTATCAGCCGAAGGGCAGATTGTGCATCTGACCGATGAGCAGATCCGGGCGCGGGATGAAGCTGCGGAAAAAGCGCGGAAGCGTAACTATCCAAAAATGATCCTGGCGTGGATCTGGCCTTGGGGAAACGAAACAGCCGCCACGCATTGAACTGACCGGGAGGCGCTTGCGCCTCCGTTTTTCTTACGCCCGGCAGGGGTGACGTCTGATCCAGCGCTCGCGCAGTTTGTCCCACACCCAGTTGTAAGCCATGGTGTAGGGCAGGAAGAAGAGGAAAAAGGCCACTTCTACCAGGAAAGCCTGACCCAGAGAGATATCCAGCATCCAGGCGGGCAATGGGCAGACCAATCAGGATAATCCACCTTCAAATCCCAGCGCATGTAATACACGCACGCCGGGCCGCGTTTCTGGCCTGGCGCATAGAGGCGATCGAATCCGCTGTTATAAATCATGTTCCATAGCATCGCGACCGTAGAGAGCATAATCGCCAGCGATCCCATCTGAAACAGCGGTTTATTCATTGCCCATGCCGCCAGCGGCGAAACGGTCAGAATCGCCAGCGTTTCAAAGCAGACAGCATGAAGAATACGTTCTTTAAGTGAGCGGGTACGCATTGTGAGTTCTCCTTCAATAATGCGGCGCATTTTCACACGTCAGAATGCTAAGATAAAATGAACACCTATCGAAAAAAGCGATGGTTCAGATGCGTTACTCCCCGGAATCCCTTGAGGCTTTTATGCAGACTGTGGCGAGCGGTTCTTTCTCTGCCGCTGCGCGCGCGCTGGGTAAAGTCAGTCCACCATCAGCGCGGCGGTAGCCAGTCTTGAGACGACCTTGGCTTTGCGCTGTTTGAACGGGCAGGGCGTCAGCCGGTTCTCACCGAGCAGGGACGCCGCGTTATTCCTCAGGTTCAGCAGATCCTGGCAGCCAGCGAGCGACTGGATGCGCTGGCGATACGGCTGTCGCAGGGCGTTGAACCCCGGCTCAGTTTTGCCATGTCAGACTTCTGGCAAACGGATCATCACGAGCATCTGCTCAGGCAATTTGATGCCCGTTATCCGGAGATTGAACTGGAGGTCATGATTGCCGAGGATGGTGATGTGCTGGATCTGCTGCAGGCCGGGCGGGTACATCTGGGCGTGGTGCGGGCACAGCCCAATCTGCCGGTGGATATCGCGGTAGCGCGACTGCAGGTTGAAGCGCAGATGGCGGTCTTTTTACATCGCGAATCATCCGCTGGCCCAGCTTAAGACCCTGAGCGAGAGCGAGCTGGAAGGGGTTCGTCACCTGCGATTAAATACCTGGGTTGAGGCATCTGAACCCGCGCCAATGGGGCGCATCTGGTCGGCACCGACCTATCTGTTACTGCTGGAGATGGCGGAGCAGGGATTTGGCTGGACGATTCTGCCGCGCTGGCTGGT
This sequence comes from Hyles vespertilio, assembly GCA_009982885.2. Taxonomy (NCBI): domain Eukaryota; kingdom Metazoa; phylum Arthropoda; class Insecta; order Lepidoptera; family Sphingidae; genus Hyles; species Hyles vespertilio. The sequence continues at coordinate 46,909 of WUWR02000242.1, forward strand.
GAAACAGTTTGGTCATGGCGTTCTGAAAGAGTTGTCGATGCCGGGCTGGCCGCAGCATATCGCCATTGAGGTGGTCTGGTCACGCCGTACGCCACCCGGCCCGGCGGGTCGCTGGATGATCGATCAGCTCTGCGCCCAGCCACGGGTTTAGTCGTGGCGGGCGATATCCGCAAACGGGGCGTCCAGCAGTCGTGAAAGATCCTGGGGAGCCAGTTCGATATCCAGCCCACGCTTGCCGCCTGAGATAAACATGGCGTCAAACGCGCTGGCAGAGTGGTCGATCACCGTAGGCAGCCGTTTTTTCTGGCCCAGCGGACTGATGCCGCCCACCAGATAGCCAGTGACCCGCTGCGCCAGCTGTGGGTCGGCCATATCCGCTTTTTTCGCGCCCAGCGCTTTTGCCACTTTCTTCAGATCCAGTTGCGTCGATACCGGCGTAATCGCCACTGCCAGCTGTTTCGCCTCGCCATTCAGCGCCACCAGCAGCGTCTTATAGACCTGGCGCGCATCCAGATTGAGTTTACGTACCGCTTCGTCACCAAAATGGGTTTCGCTGCTGTCATGCTCATAGGGATGCAGGGTGAAGCTGACTTTTTGTTTTTCCAGCAATTTTACGGCGGGCGTCATACAGGTTCCTTACTAAGAATAATCTTATTACGCAGAATCGTGGAAAAAGGTGGCGAAACTTTGTTCTTTGAGTGAAAATTAGCCGCGCGCCAGCAATCTGATTGCTGAGCGATAACCAAAATCATAAACAAATTCCTCTTTGACGGGCCGATAATATTATCGGCTCTCTTTTTTTTCAGGGCTTCTTCAGCATCTCAGGCAGGTTATCTTCGCCGTAGAGATGCAGAGCACCGACCGCCACCACATAGTTTCCCGCTGATAATCCCTGAAGCCGGTCACACCACTGCGCATTTCGCTGACCGATTCAACGTATCATTCAGCGCCTGGCTGAAGGTGGCGGGCAGGGTGATTTCCGGCTGGCGTGGCGGCGTATCGAGCCACCAGCTCACCATCATCTGCAGCAGGCGCGCATTGGTGTGCCAGTGCAGCAGCGTATCCTGCAACAACGCCATGCCGTCATCCGGCAGCGCAGTCAGCAGGGCGATCTGCGCCTCTGCGCCTTCCAGTTCAATCACCGGTTTGTTCAGACCTTTCGCGGCCTGCAAACAGCTGATAATCGATGCCGTAGTCAGGTCGCAATCCCAGCCTTTGTGCCTGCTGCGCCTGTAACATCAGCGCCACCTGCCAGGCGGGCAGATTATCAAACAGGCTCAGATTGAGGCTCATCTCCTGACAGAGTGCGGTGAGCGTTTGCATCGCGTGACTATCCAGCCGGGTGGAAAGCGCAGGACGATCGCCGTGGTGATCAAAGGGTGAACCACCCTGCGTAATATCCGCTTCCACAATCAGTGCATCCGCCTGCTGCAACTGACGCAGCAGACGGGCGGGCAACGGCTGCATGTCGCGCGTCCCCATGTGGATGCTGCCGACCAGATGCAGCTGACGATCGCCAAGCCGGACATCCATCGCAGGCCAGCGGTAACTGGCGGGAAAAAGTTGGCTGATAAAGCCGCGCAGTGAGCGCCAGATGTTGCCTGTCATTCCCGGTCCTTTGCGATTCAAAACCCCATGCTAGCGACTTCAGCGCGTGAAAAACAGCGCTGAAACGGCGATTACTCGCGCGGTGGCCGGTAACGCAGCAGGCGGTTAGCATTGCTGACCACGGTAATGGAGGAGAGCGCCATCGCTGCACCCGCCACAATCGGCTGAGCAGGGTACCGGTCAGCGGATAGAGCACACCCGCTGCCACCGGAATGCCGATGCTGTTATAGATAAATGCCCCAAACAGGTTCTGCCGGATATTGCGTAGCGTCGCGAAGAGAGCGCTAACGCGTCCGCCACGCTGTTCAGGTCGGCACGCATCAACGTGATGCCCGCGGTTTCCACCGCCACATCGCTGCCGCCACCCATGGCAATGCCCACATCGGCCTGCGCCAGTGCGGGCGCGTCATTGATGCCATCGCCTACCATCGCGACGCGACCGACCCTGCTGCTGTAAGTGTTCAATTGCAGCCGCTTTGCCTTCCGGCATCACGCCCGCAATCACTTCATCAATACCGACCTCGGCAGCAATGGCGCGCGCGGTATTTTCATGATCGCCGGTCAGCATAATCAGGCGATAACCCTGCTGATGCCAGTCGCTTCAGGGCTGCGCTGCTTTCTGGCCGAAGCTGATCGCGCAGCGCGATAAGCCCGGTTAGCTGGCCCTGCTCAGCCAGTAACACCGGCGTTGCACCCTGTTGCGTCAGCCGCGCAATCTCTGCTTCCGCCGCCTGGTAATCGACGCCGTTATCCTGCATCAGCGCGGCATTACCCAGCAGCAGCGTTCTGCCATCCAGACTACCGCTGACCCCTTTGCCGCGTATTGTACGAAATTGCGCTAACAGAGGCGGCTGGGTCAGTTTCGCTTCGGCGACAATCGCTTTTGCCAGCGGATGACCCGAGGCGAACTCCAGCGCAGCCGCGGTCGCTAACACTGATTCACGGGTGGCATCGCCCCAGACCTGCACGTCACTGACCTGCGGCTTGCCGGCAGTAAGTGTGCCGGTTTTATCAAACACCAGGGTGTCGATTTGGCTGGCGCGCTGCAAGGCATCGGCGTCGCGCACACAGCACCCCCAGCTCGGCGGCGCGGCCAACCACCGGCAATAATCGACATCGGCGTCGCCAGGCCCAGCGCACAAGGACAGGCGATAATCAGCACGGTTGTCGCGATCACCAGCATGTAGGCAATTTGTGGCTGCGGTCCGAACAGATACCACACTGCGCCGCTGAGCAGTGCGATCAACACCACCACCGGGACAAATAACGCGGAGATGCGATCCGCCAGACGGCCCACATCCGGTTTACTGCTCTGCGCCTGACGCACCAGCCGGATAATGCGCGACAGGGTGGTGTGATTACCCGTCGCCCGGGCGATAAATTCTACCGAGCATCCTGCACCAGGGTGCCGGGCAAAGATGGCTGCGCCCGGGGTCTTGCTTTGGCGGCACCGCCTCACCGGTCAGCATCGCTTCATCAAACCAGGCTTCACCCGTGGCGATTCGCCATCGACCGGCACCCGATCGCCGGTGACCAGGCGCAGCGTCATGCCGGCTGCACATCGCTGACCGGAATCAGCCTGTCCGCCCTGTTGATCAACCTGCCGCGCCTGGGCTGGCGTCAGATCCAGCAATCTTTCCAGCGCTTTAGAAGATCGCTGACGCGCCCGCTGTTCCAGGGCATGCCCCAGATTGATCAGCCCAGGATCATGACGCTGGCTTCGAAATAGAGATGGCGCGCCTGTGGCGGGAAAAAGTCGGGCCACAGCACCACGCTAAAGGAGTAAATCCAGGCGGCGCCTGTGCCGAGTGCCACCAGCGTATCCATGGTGGCGCTGCCATTGCGTAAACTGCGCCAGGCACTGCGGGTAAAAATGGCTGCCGGTGACGATTCATGATCAGGCAGAGTCACGATGCCCAGCGTCAGCCAGACGCCGTGGTTGTGGTCGGTGAGCATCAGTTGTCGCCCACCATGCCCCAGATCATCAGCGCAGGCCAAACGCTAAGGCGACTGCAGCCTGCCAGCTGAAACGCCGCATCGCGCTGCGGGCGCTGAGCTGCTGCTTCTCCCGTCGCTCCTGCTCGTCATCCACTACCTGCGCGCCATAACCCGCGCATCGCGACGGCCGCTACCAGCTGCTGCGTGGATCAGCGTCGCCCAGCACCAGCGCACTGCGTTCGCCGAGATTGACGCGCGCCTGGCTGACGCCTGCGACCCTGCTGCAGTGCTTTTCCACCCGGCTCACGCAGCTGGCGCAGGTCATGCCTCACTCAGCAGCATAATGGGTGGGGAGGGTGTTTGTCCTGCCGGACGGGAAGCAGTCTCCGTTGTCAGCGCCTCCGGCGGCGGCTCTGATGCTGTCACGGTTCAGACTCTTGGGGAAGCGTCCGCGGTTTTCAGCCGTCGCGTTGATAACCCGCCTGCTCCACGGTGGCGATCAGCGCGGCGCATCTGCGTGACCGGAAACCTGCGTCTTCCTGTTGGGTCACGTCTGCCCTGGTCAACATCATCGCGTTGTTCCAGTGCCTCTTTGACACGTTTGACACAGTGGCCGTCAGGACAGCGTCCCAGTGCCAGAGAAATAGTGTGTGACATAATGCAACTCCTTCCTGTAATCCCATTTGACCGATGGTCATTTTCGATTCATGCTATAGCATAAACCTTCCATCAAGGGGAAGGTCAAGGGGACGAAAATGAACATCAGCATGTGGGCAAAAAGACCGGACTGCACCAGCAAGGCGGATACGTTTTTTACGAAGAGAAGGGGGTGGTGACGCCGCCGTTGCGCAGTGAAAATGGCTCCCGCAGCTACAACGGACACCATCTTGAGGAGCTGAACCTGTACGTCAGGCACGACCAGGTTGGCTTCACGCTGGATGAGTGTCGTGAGCTGGTGGCGCTGTTTAACAATCCGTCGCGGCCACAGTGCCGAGTAAAAGCCCGTACTCTGCAGAAGCGGAGAGGAGAATTGCGGCGCATATTGAAGAGCGTGCACGTCATGCGCCGCTCGCCTGCTGGCGCTGGCAGAGGCCTGTCCCGGCGATGGACGGCGCCGAATGTCCGATTATCAACAATCTGGCTGGATGCTGCGGTCAGCGTGGTCTGAATACGCAGCGTAATCCCCTCAATGCCGGTACGACCACTGCTGTGCCCGCAGGCAGATTCCTGCTCCGCCTCGACCCGCCAGCTGCTGTCCCCGATCCGCACATGGCCGGTGCGGTTATGCAGCGCGGTATCCCAGACGTCAGCTGCAACCCGATCATCTGACTGCCGCGCTGGTTCAGGGCATTGGGTTTCTGACGCGCTTCACGGTGGCGCATCCAGCGATACCACAAAAAGACGCAGACCAGCGTCAGCACGGCAAACAGAGAGCCCTGCGCCGTCCAGCTTACCGGCACAAACCATTCAATGAGGCCGACGATGACCGCCGCCAGCCCGCTCCAGAGCAGGTAACCGCTGGTGCCCAGCATCTCAGCCGCCAGCAGTAACCCACCCAGCGTCAGCCAGAACAGTGCGGATGCGCGATAATATCGACCAGCATCAGCGTTTCGACTTCAGTGCGTGATTCCTTCAGCAGTTCACCGATGCCCGCAATCGAACCCAGCAGACTGCTCGCCTCCAGCGGCATCATCACCACTTTGCTGTTATTAGCTTCACACCGATTTTTGCAGCGCATCGGTATATTTTCTGTGCCACCAAAGTAGTTAATGGCCTGAATATCACCTGATGCGAGTCGCTTCCGAGACCATCTTAGTGGCGTTAGCTTCCGCTTCCGCCTGACGTTCGCGCGCTTCTGCCTGCAGGAACGCCGAGGTCCGCTCACCTTCTGCTTTGAGGATTTGCGACTGCTTATCCCCTTCAGCGCGCAGGAATCGCCGCCTGTCGCACCCCTTCGGCTGTCAGAATATCGGCGCGTTTAGTTCGCGTCCGCTTTCATCTGCGCATATCATCGCGCCAATCAGCTCCTGCGGCGGACGTACAGTCGGCGGATCTCGATGCGGGTGATCTTGACGCCCCACGGATTGGTCGCTTCATCCACGATATGCAGCAGGCGGGTGTTGATGCTGTCGCGCTGTGACAGCATTTCGTCCAGCTCCATGCTGCCAAGCACGGTACGCATATTGGTCATGGTGAGGTTAAGAATCGCCTGCTCAAGATTGCTGACTTCATACGCGGCACGCGCCGGGTCAACGACCTGAATAAAGGCAGACTGCATCGATGGTGACGTTGGCATTGTCTTTGGAGATGATCTCCTGCGAGGGAATATCGAGTACCTGTTCCATCATGTTGATCTTACGACCCACACGATCCATGAACGGCAACCACCAGGCTTAATCCTGGCTGCAGGTGCGGGTATAACGGCCAAAGCGCTCAAACCGTCCATTGAAAACCTTGTGGCACGATCTTGACGGTGGCCCAGACCGCCACCAGCGCCAGAATAATCAGGGCAGGAATTACAGTTATCATACAACCTCCGCGTTGTCAGATTAACGGGCCGAGTCGCTTCGGCCCGGGGTGCTGCCGCTTAGTAGAGCAGGGAATAGAGCTGACGGCGATAACGCGCGGCAAGTGCATCGCCGGTACCCAGCGCCGCCAGAATCTCCTGCAGCATTTTACGCGCCTGGCCATCAGCGGCATTGAGATCGGATTTCAGGAAGACTGAACAGCAGTTCCAGTGCTTCTTCATTACGACCCACCTGATGGAGCTGTAACGAGAGTTTAGCAGCCAGCCCGGCGTTAGTCGGGTCAGCCTCCAGCTGGGATTGCAACTGCTGAATCTCCGGCGTATCCGCTGCCTGTTTCAGCAGATCGATCTGCGCCATCAGGCTCTGATAGCGGGTATCCTGATCCTGCAATGGCACCACTTTCAGCACCGCTTCCGCTTCATCGCTGCGGTTCAGGGTAATCAGTACGGTCAGCCAGCAGGAAACCGATCTCGCTGGACTGATTGCTCAGCTGCCACGCATCTTTTAATAACGGCAGCGCCTCCAGCGTTTACCTTCCTGCAATCAGCGCCATCGCCCTGCTGCGCTGTCAGCTCTTCTTCGCGCGGCAGGACTTTTTCCAGCAGGGCGCGGATCGCTTCTTCCGGCTGTGGACCCTGGAAGCCATCAACCGGCTGACCATCCTGGAACAGATAGACTGTCGGAATTGAACGCAGACCAAACTGCGACCGCCACCCTTTGCTCTTTGTCGCAATCCAGTTTTGCGAGAATAACTGACCCGCGTACTCCTGCGCCAGGCGCTCCAGCACGGGCGTCAGCTCCTGACAAGTGCTGGCTGCGCTCAGACCAGAAAGTAGAACAGCACCGGCAGCTGCATCGACTGCTCAAGGTCTGCTGCAGGTTAGATTCGTTGATGTCGATGATCGAAGCTTGTGGTGACATGGATAAGTCTCTTTGCAAAAAGTGTTCTAAGAATATGGGGCCAACTGGCCCGGCTTCAAGCGCTATTGCGCATGGCTGCTTAATGGCTGCGCAAATGCGATCCACAGCCAGCCGGGCAGTAACCGTTTCAGCAGGCTCATTATGTGTGCGACACGGGAGGGGGGTGTCACCTGGATAGCGGTAAACGCGGATGGTGTGTTACCTGGCTCGAGTGCATGACGAAGTTTCAGGCAGAATGCTTCGTGTTGGCAGGAGAAAACGTGCCGCGATTGCCGGGGGCGTACGCACGGGTATGCTGTTCGCCTGCGTCACATTGTCGGTGAAAACGGGTGTCTGAATCGGACCCGGTCAACAGGCTGACCCGGATGACACCGCGGCTGCGCAATTCAAGCCGCACTGCTTCGCTCCAGGCTTCCAGCGCATATTTCTGGCGGCATAGGCACCCCGGCCTGGTTGTGGAATCAGCCGCCAGGCACCGGCTGTTTATTAATAATGCGGGCCATCGCCGCTGGCCTGGCAACGCGTGTACCCAGACTTCAGTGTCCAGCTATGGACGCCGAAAAAGTTGCTTGTAAAACTGCTGTTCCAGCTGCTGGGCTTTTTTTGGAGCGGGTATGCAGGGGCTATAGAGGCCAAATCCGTGGCTGTTAAACAGCGCCGTCAGACGAAAGTTGTATAGCAGAGCTGCGAGCACTGGTCGGCGGCCTGATCCACACTTTGCGGATCGTTCCCCCGTCGAGAATCCAGCTGCAAGCCCGGTAAAGCCCAGTGTTTTCCATGCGGGCGACAATCCTCGGTTTACGGGCACGGCGGCGATCACCCGTTAGCCCCGCGCCATTAAATCGTGAGCGGCACACCAGGCCATAACCGCTCGAACACCTGTAATCAGAATGTTTTTTGCACACAATTCATACCCTCGAATTCCTCATTCGTTTTTTTTTTAATAAGCTGGTATTTATTGCCTCGTATACACTGATCTGCAATGAGTCAGCATTTCACGTTCATTCTTTTATCTCCTCCTGATTACCAGAGTCTGCCGTGAAAAAATGAGTGATTACTATAACATCTTAATAATGATCAGCACCCGACCGGGCATAATCTCTACCCATTGTGATGTTAAGGTTTTGACTTACCTCATCTGGCGAAAGGACAGACTATGGCGGAAAAGGAGGAAATTCTGGCTGGCAGGGTAAACTCAAGAAATCGTTGGAAGCCTCATGAACTAGTTATTCCTTTGTACAGATTCAGAGACAGCCTCGCAGGGATATATATGGACATTACACAGCTGCACTGGAATTCTCGATTGGGATATCTTCCATACCAAATACACCAGCTTACATGGGTATGGTCAGGATTTGGAGGGAATCGGACTCGCAGGGCGGAGTGCTAACACAGAATCAGGCTGAGGACGGAGCGTGTTCCTATGCATATGCTAAAAGCTCTTGGGTAATGCTGAGTCACCTTACGCAGACTATTACTCTTGATTTTCACACGGTTTTACAAAACTTGGCGCATGATGAAGGAAAGGAGGCCTGTGTAGACATAACATTGGGGGTAACGGGCGCTGGAAGCATTGCAGGAACCGAACAGCCGGGCATAATTC
>WUWR02000243.1:0-18767 GCA_009982885.2 Hyles vespertilio
CAATGAATGATATAATATAAAATTATAAAGGTATTAAAGTAAATTAAAATTAAGTGATATAAACAAATGAAAATTAATCTACTTATAATCGTTCTTATGAATAAATGATGAGTGAGATGAATGAAATTTGACAAATTGCAATAAAGAATAAATTATAATGAAATTAGATTTAAACCTTATAGTTACAAATATTGACATACATAGAAAAGAAGAATTGACAACACAAGGAATATAAAACATTACTCGTATTAAGATTATAATCCGCATTTAAATTTTAAAACTAAATTAAGTAATAATGAATAAAATAATTTTTTTTTTTTTTTTTTTTTTTTTTTTTTTTTTTTTTTTTTTTTTTTTTTTTTTTTTTTTTTTTTTTTTTTTTTTTTTTTTTTTTTTTTTTATTATTTATTAAAATTTTTTAGGCGACTGTAAATATATGTGACCAAATCAATATAAGAATAAAGACTTTTAATAGTATTGGATAGTTGGGTAATATCATAAGGAGATGTGTCATATCGGCTACAGATAGCCTCATGCTGCAGGCGTGCAATGCCGAATCTAGGGCATTTTTCCAGTAAATGTTCGGGACTTTGAACTGAAAATATCATCACAAGGGCAGGTGTTAACAGCACTTAACTTGAATTTATGGAGATAAGCTCTATGTGCACCATGTCCAGTAAGGACCTGCGTGAGGTGGAAATTCGGGGTGATTTGGTTCCACAGCACTCGGATATTCTCGAGACTGGGAAAGAGTGATTTGGTGTGTTGGCCCTGTTCAGCGCTCTCGTAGCGTGACTGCCAGGTACTCAGGCTGATTGTCGTGCATGTCTTTAACAAATGATAGGGGGAAGTGATGGTAACTGGGTGGAACTATGAAGAGCAGTGGCAGAATTAGCAGCGTGATCAGCCATTTCATTCCTGTAATACCTACATGACTCCTGACCCAAGACACCCCGATGTTGCCAATTGGCTTGTGTTCAAAGATAATTTTGTGAATTTGTGAGACAATTGGGTGCGTGTTGCTTCTATTTTGAAGGGCCATAAGGGATGACATCGAATCTGTGAAAATTTGAACATCGGGGTATCGTTGGTCCCGAACCCAAAGGCATGCATGAAGTATGGCGATGAGTTCAGCCTGAAAAAACCGTACAGCAGTCATGCAACTTGATTTTTCGAGTGGTGGTCGTAGTGTTTCCCTCACCAGGGTGAAAACACACGAAAGCGGCCCCCACCTTGCCATCGTCCTGTTTACTGCCGTCTGTGTAAATGTGTACAGCAGTGCTTCGAAGTATCTCATTGGCCTCATCCAGGTTAGAGAGAGGTGAGAAGGGGGAAAGTAATTCTGTCAGCAGGGTGTAATAAAAGTTGGATTGGAGTTGGACGCTCAAGGGTAATGTCAGGAGGGAGAAAGTCGGTAATTCCGGTCAACCGAGCCGCCTCAACTTTGTGTGTCTCTAGGACCCGTAGATCCATAGGGATGAATTGTGCAAGTGCCAGGGCGGCGGAGGGTTGAAACTGTGCAATATGCGCGGATGGCCTTTATTGCGAAGCCACGTTGCATACTCAAAAGCATGCGACTGACACACTTTTTCGCTGCTACGTGCCCCCATATACCAGCCGCATAAGTGACGATGGGTACAATCACTTGGTTGTGGATGATGTTCACATTATCCGGGCTCATGCCCCATGTGGGCTTCACGTATAAACACAACCTGTGAAAGACCCTCGTCGCCTTTTCGATGGTGTGACGCACGTGTTCGCGAAAGGTCAGCTTCTCGTCTAACACAACTCCTAAGAGTTGATGGTCTTTAGAGAAGCTGATAGTGTGTCCGTCCATGTTGAGCTGTGCGGCTTTCGCCTTGTGAGTGAACGCAATTGCCCTGGGTTTTAGCAGCGCCAAATGTTAATTTAACACTACTTCCCCAGGCAGCTATGTTCTCTAGGGCGTTGTTAATATTACGCTCAAGTGTCCCAACGTCTTTAGCCGACGCCAAGAGCAGGGACGTCATCCGCGTATGCCTGTATTTGGCATCCCGGAGGTAGTGGTTTTTCAAGGAGCTCGTCAAGGATGATATTCCAGAACACGGGTCCACAAGTGGACCCTTGTATACACCCTTTGGTCATATGCTTGGAGACCCGAGCCCCGGCATGGTCCAGAGTGACACTACGATCGGAAATGTAGCTTAAGATAAGCCCGAAGATGTTATTTGGGCAATCAATCACTCTGAGCCTATGCAACAGCGCAGGCCACCAAGCATTATCAAAGGCTGCCTTGATGTCAAGGGACACCGCAGCAGCCAGACGTTTATTTGCTTTGGCATCCCTGACGAACTCCAGAGCCGTGTGAATGGCAGCGGTAGTGTTGGTTTGCTCCCGGAAACCGAACTGGTTTTTAGATGTTTTACCATTTTTTGTTGCTCGATACATTACTCTTTTAATGAGTAGTTTTTCGAGCAACTTACCAAACACAGGCAGAAGCCCGATTGGCCGGAACGAACTAATGGAATTATAATCGGATTTGCCCGGCTTTGGGATAATTTTGACATAAGCCTCCTTCCACTGTCGGGGAAAATGTTGTAAGGATAGGCAGCGGTTAAAAATGTCTGTGATTAAATGTGGATATAGTTTAATAAAATGATGTATGATATCGGATGTGAGGCCATCTAGACCAGGTGCTTTTTTAGGGTTCATTGTACTAATGTATTCCAACACTTCCTCCGCAGTGAAAGGAGGGTCGTCCGGTGAGTCGGGTAGAATATCTTTGTGGGATCTGAGAAGGTGGTGGTTTTGTTCCGTGTCCGGTCCATCGTCAGGGTAAAAGTGTTGCAACAAAGCAGTTGCAGTTTCTTCTCCCCCGACAGTGAACCGTCCACCGATATTCAGAGTTGCTGGAGGACGTCGCGGTGTAGTTTCTTTAGGAGGCGATTTGTGAGTGACCATACGTTTTCCTTGGTCTGTAGTTCACAAAATTCTCGAAAATTGTTATTTGAAGCGTTCCTGATAGCGAGCGCATACTCCGCTTTTAAATTTTGAAACTCACAGACCAAGGACTCCGGGGGTAGTCCACGCCTCGCCGCAATGTGAAGTGCTCTATGTAGATTGATCACTTGTCGTTTTTTTCCTCTCAAGCTCATCAGTCCACCATGGAGGCTTAAACTTAGGTCCTCCCCTTTTGATAGGCATAGACTCTCTGCAAGCAATGTGTATAATGTTTATTGTTTCTGTAATGATATTATCAAGTTCATGTGTGTTAAGAGAATGAATGTTCCTTTCCAATACATCAGTGCCTGCAAACTGGGTGTTCAGCGAGTCACTGAAGCGAGCCCAGCTTGCCTTAGCACTTTTGTATTGAAAAGTGGACAGTGTGGTGTGTTGTGTAGTGTTGTGTGTGAGTGTGCCGACATCGACGCAAAACGTAATAGCGTTGTGTTGTGAGTTAGGACATAGTGTGAGGTCAACCCGCCATTCTCTCACGGCGTCAAAGATGTCGTATGACGCCATAGTAATGTCTATAATGGACGTTCGGGGACGTCCATGTGTGACAGTTCGAAAGTGGGGGTTGTACCAGTGTTGCAAATGTATAAGTCATGGACCAGGCAAGCTCCAAAACTGCGTCCCCGCGAGGATTCGAAATGGTACGCCCCATAATGGGTGCCAACGTTCAAGTCCCCGCCCTAAAATTATGGCGGCCCTCCCGGGCCGACTTAATGAAAGTGTCGATGTGAGTAGAGTGTCGTGTGCATCGTGGGCGGGCTCCACATAAGCGGAAGCGATAAAGACGCGTCGACCACCCATGTCGAGCCCTAACCACGCTTAGGTTGCTTGTGGAGTATGGTTAGGTTAGGTTAGGTTAGGTTAGGTTCAGGTTAGGTTAGGTTAGTTAGGTTAGGTTAGGTAGGTTCGGTTAGGTAGGTAGGTTAGGTTAGGTTTAGGTTAGGTAGGTTAGGTCTAGTAGGTTAGGTCTAGGTTAGGTTAGGTTAGGTTAGGTTAGGTTAGGTTAGGTTAGGTTAGGTTAGGTTAGGTTAGTAGGTTAGGTTAGGTTAGGTTAGGTTAGGTTAGGTTAGGTTAGGTTAGGTTAGGTTAGGTTAGGTTAGGTTAGGTTAGGTTAGGTTAGGTTAGGTTAGGTAGGTTAGGTTAGTTAGGTGAGGTTAGCTGTTAGGTTAGGTTAGGTTTAGGTTTAGGTTAGGTTAGGTTAGGTAGGTTAGGTTAGGTTAGGTTAGGTTAGGTTAGGGTTAGGTTTAGGTTAGGTTAGGTTAGGTTAGGTTAGGTTAGGTTAGGTTAGGTTAGTTAGGTTAGGTTAGGTTAGGTTAGGTTAGTTAGGTTAGGTTAGGTTAGGTTAGGTTAGTTTGTAGGTTAGGTTAGTTAGTTAGGTTAGGTTAGGTTTAGGTTAGGTTTAGGTTAGGTTAGGTTAGGTTAGGTTAGGTTAGGTTAGGTTAGGTTAGGTTAGTTAGTTAGGTTAGTTAGGTTAGGTTAGGTTAGGTTAGGTTAGGTTAGGTTAGGTTAGGTTAGGTTAGGTTAGGTTAGGTTAGGTTAGGTTAGGTTAGGTTAGGTTAGGTAGTTAGGTTAGGTTAGGTTAGGTTAGGTTAGGTTAGTTAGGTTAGTAGGTTAGGTTAGGTTAGGTTAGGTTAGGTTAGGTTAGTAGTTAGGTTAGGTTAGGTTAGGTTAGGTTAGGTTAGGTTTAGGTTAGGTAGGTTAGGTAGGTTAGGTTAGGTTAGGTTAGGTTAGGTTAGGTTAGGTAGGTTTAGGTTTAGGTTAGGTTAGGTTAGGTTAGGTAGGTTAGGTTAGGTTAGGTTAGGTAGTTAGGTTAGGTTAGGGTTAGGTTAGGTTAGGTTAGGTTAGGTTAGGTTAGGTTAGGTTAGGTTAGGTTAGTTAGGTAGTAGGTTGTTAGGTTAGGTTAGGTTAGGTTAGGTTAGGTTAGGTTAGGTTAGGTTAGGTTAGGTTTAGGTAGGTTAGGTTAGGTTAGGTTCGGTTAGGTTAGGTTAGGTTAGGTTAGGTAGGTTATAGGTTAGGTTAGGTTAGGTTAGGTTAGGTTAGGTTAGGTTAGGTTAGGTTAGGTTAGGTTAGGTTAGGTTAGGTTAGGTTAGGTTAGGTTAGGTTAGGTTAGGTTAGGTTAGGTTAGGTTAGGTTAGGTTAGGTTAGGTTAGGTTGGTTAGGTTAGGTTAGGTTAGGTTAGGTTAGTTTTTTTTTTTTTTTTTTTTTTTTTTTTTTTTTTCTCCTGTGTTTTATTGTGTAAGTGTGTGAATGTACGCTGCTCGTGTCATGTTTGGTTATGTGGGGTGAGAAAATAGCCGGCAAGGGGATAGGGACTCGCTATTTGATACGACGATCTTCCCCTTGCCGGTTTTATGTGTAGGTGTAGGGGATCTTCCAGAGGAGCAAGACTACGGCATAGCAATGCTTTCGTCTACCCCTCGTCGGTCCCCCTTGGTATAGTAAGGATTGTATGTTGTGAGTTAGTGAGGTGTATATTATGTGTGGTCGAAGAGTTATTTGTGCTTAGACTATATTACAGTGTTATGTTGAAATAAGTTTTTCACAATTCTTTTATTACACAGTGGTACGTAGATGGAGTGATTAAGTGAAGACATTAAACCAATGGAGGATCCAATAACGTTAAGTTGTTACTGATTCTGTCTGGGAGCCTTATTTAAAGATATCCAATATGTTGGTGTTGTATTTAACCATTTGTAGGTGTTTTGTGAAGTTATACAGTAGAAATAATAGAACTCATCAACTAAAATCAGAGGCAAATATTGTTTAACAGTAATTGTAAGATTAAGCTATGTAGTGAATTTAAAGTTAAAACAATCAATTTATTGATTGTTAAGTTTGAGAATTAAAGATAACTTAGATCTAAGTAATATGTTCTACAATTATAATTATAAAGCTAGGATGTTTTAGTGTTATGCTGTATCTTATAATTGCAACAGAGTTGATAATACTGTTGAGTTTAATTATGTTCATTAGAACTACAATTTCACATGATTTGATTTATGTACATTGATCTGTTAAAGAGTATTATTATTATAGGTTATACATTATTATTTATTGAATTCCTTAAGATTAGTGTAAATATAGGTGACAAAATCTAGGTATGAGCAGAAGGCTTTTACATTTTCGATAATTTCGGTGATTGCATATGGAGACGTGTCATAGCGGGCACAGATTGCCTCGTGTGCCAAACGCGCAGTGCCGAACCTGGGACAGCTTTCTAACAAATGTTCCGGGTTTTGTATCGATGTGTCGTCACAGGGACAGGTGTCAACAGTACTTAATTTAAATCTATGGAGGTAAGCTCTGTGCGCGCCATGTCCGGTGAGTACCTGAGTGAGGTAAAAGTTCGGCGTTGTACGCTTCCACAGCTGTCGGATATTTCCGAGGCTGGGAAGAAGTCTCCTGGTTCGTTGGCCCTGTTCAGCACTCTCGTAGCGTGACTGCCAGGTACTCAGACTGAGCTGTCGCACGTGTTGTTTGACGAATGATATAGGGAAGTTACTGTAGTCAGGGGCCCTGTGAAGGGCGGTCGCTGCGTTAGCCGCTTGGTCGGCCATTTCGTTACCGAAAATGCCGACGTGGCTCTTGACCCAAGACACCCCGATGTTCCCGATAGTTTTATAGCGGAACATAATTTGATGTATATGGGATACTAGTGGGTGTGTGTTGCTTCTATATTGTATCGCCATTAGGGACGACATCGAGTCAGTGAATATTTGAACATCGGGGTATCCACGGTCGAGAGCCCATATGCATGCGTGTAAAATCGCGAGAAGCTCAGCCTGAAATACCGTACAACTGTCATGTAACTTGAGTTTTCTGGTGGTCGTGTTTTTGCCCCCACCGGGGTCAAAACAAACGAAAGCGGCCCCCACCTTTCCGTCCTCCTGTTTGCTCCCGTCGGTATAGATGTGAACTGCATTGTCTCGAAGGATTTTGTTTGTCTCGTCTTGATTAGACGATGTGATGAGCGGGATAGTGATGCGATCGGCGGGGTGAAGTAAGTGGTGGATCGGAGTGGGGCGTTCAAGACAAATGTCGTGTGGGAGATGGTCGGTGGTTCCGGTCAGTCGGGCCACCTCTACTTTGTTTTTCTCTAGAACCAATAGGTCCATAGGGATGAACTGAGCAAGTGCCAAGGCGGCGGAGGTGGAAACTGTGCAATATGCGCGGATGGCCTTAATTGCGAAGCCGCGTTGCATACTCAAAAGCATGCGACTGACACACTTTTTCGCGGCCACGTGCCCCCATATACCGGCCGCGTAAGCGACGATGGGTACGATCACATGGTTGTGTATAATACCCACATTTTCGGGACTCATGCCCCATGTGGGTTTTGCATATAGACACAACCTGTGAAAGATCCTCGTCGCTTTCTCGATAACGTGACGCACGTGTCCGCGAAAAGTCAGCTTCTCATCCAACACTACTCCTAGGAGTTTGATGTCTTTTGAGAAGCCGATGGCGTGTCCGTCCATGTTGAGCTTCGCGGCTTTCGCCATGGGTGTGAACGCAATTGCCTGGGTTTTGGCGGCGCCAAACGTAAGTTTGACGTCTCTACCCCAGGCGGCAATGTCGCTAAGAGCGCTGTTGATAGTGCGTTCCAAAGTGATAGTGTCTTTGGCTGACACTACCAGTAAGACATCATCCGCATATGCCTGTATTTGGCAGCCAAGTGGCAAGGGTCGTTCAAGGAGTTCGTCAAGGATGATATTCCAAAGCACAGGCCCACAGGTGGATCCCTGTATGCATCCTTTGGACATACGCTTGGACACCCGCGCCCCCGCATAGTCCAGAGTGACGCTACGTTCAGAAATGTAGCTTTGTATGAGCCCGAAGATGTTATTTGGGCAATCTATCACTCTGAGCCTATGCAGCAACGCGGGCCACCAAGCGTTGTCGAAGGCCGCCTTGATGTCTAGTGACACCGCGGCGACTAGATGCTTTCGTGCTTTGGCATCCCTGACGAACTCGAGAGCTGTGTGAATGGCGGCGGTGGTGTTAGTTTGCTCCCGGAAGCCAAACTGTTTGTCACTCACTTTGCCGTTTTTAGTTGCTCGATACATTACTCGTTTAATGAGTAATTTCTCGAGCAACTTGCCAAATACAGGCAGGAGTCCGATTGGCCGGAACGCGCCGATGGAGTTATAATCGGGTTTACCTGGTTTGGGGATTATCTTAACATAGGCCTCCTTCCACTGAGGGGGAAAGTACTGGAGTGTTAGACAGCGGTTAAAGATATCTGTATTAATGTAGGGTATAATTTAATAAAATGATGTGCGATGTCTGCGGTGATTCCGTCAAGCCCTGGGGCTTTTTTTGGGTTCATTGAGTTGATGTATTCCAGTACCTCTCCCTCAGTGAAGGGAGGATCGTCGGGACTATCCGATTGATTTTTGTATTGCAATCGTAATAGATGATGGTTGGGTTCAGTGTCTGGGCCGTCATCGGGGTAAAAATGTCGCAACAATTCAGTTGCGGTTTCCTCCCCTCCGACGGTGAAACTGTCGCCTATCTTAAGTGTAACAGGGGGACGTCTGGGTGTAGTTTCTTTTAGTAGGCGATTCGTAAGCGACCACACGTTCTCCTTGGTTTGGAGTTCGCAAAATTCGCGGAAGTTTTTATTAGACGCGTTTCTAATGTCTGTGGCATATTCCGCCTTTAGGTCGCGTAGTTCGCAAACCAAGGAGTCCGGGGGTGGCCCACGTCTCGCCGCCTGTGTGTAATGCGCGATGCAAGTTTATTATTCGTCGTTTTTTCCCCTCAAGATCCTCCGTCCACCACGGGGGTTTATATTTGGAACCGTGATTTCTAGATGGCATAGATTCGCTGCATGCGGTGTGTATGATGTTTAAAGTGTCAGTGATGGTGTTATCGAGTTGTTGTGTGTTGCAGGAGTGTATATCCCTTTCCAATACATCCGAGCAGGCAAACTGGGTGCTTAGCGAGTCGCTAAAACGAGCCCAGCTCGCCTTGGCGCTTTATATCGGAAAGTGGATAATGTTGTGTGTTGTGTTGTGTTGTGTGCGAGTATGCCGGTATCGATGCTAAATGAAATGGCGTTGTGTTGTGAGTTTGAGCATAACGTTAGGTCGACCCGCCACCCTCTTATGGCGTCAAAGATGTCATATGACGCCATTGTTACGTCAATAATGGACGTCCTAGGGCGTCCGTGTGTTACAGTTTCGAAGGTGGGGGTTGTACCTGTGTTACATATGTGTAAGTCGTTGGCACAGGCTAGCTCCACAACATTATCCCCACGGGGATTCGCAACGGTACTACCCCATAAGGGGTGCCATCCGTTCAAATCCCCACCGAGAACTATGGAGCCGCCCCGGGCCGACTTGACGAATGTGTCGATGTGGTGTAGAGTGTTATGTAATCGTGGTCAGGCTCAACATAGGCGGATGCGACGAAGATGCGTCGGCCGCCTACATCAAGCCTAACCACGCTTAGGTTAGATGTGGAGTATTGTGTCATGCCAAGGGCCGTGCCATAGTCGGATTTTACTATGACACAGGCCTTGACGCGCTCTCCGGTACCAAATTGAAAGACATTCGCTCCGGGAATGTGTCTAACTTCGCTCCGTGAGCCGACATAGGGTTCCGACACAAGAGCGATCTTGTGTCGGCCAGCCATAAAAGAGGAGACAAACTCCCGCAGGCAACTATCTGAGCGATCTAAGTTACACTGAACTATAGCCAAGGTGTTAGTGGCCATAGTCAACGCGGTTGTTTATCCTCTCCTTTATGGCTCGCAGGCGTGGGCAGTTAGGTGAAGTGGCTTTATGTTTGACATCGATAGTTTCTTTGAAACGAGTGTTGTGTGCAATGCAGTTCACACATTTCTGTGTGCCCTGCGTTGATTTGTGTGGGCAGCTATCTATGGTGTGATTCGCATCAGCGCAATGGGCGCAGGGTGAGGTAGTCGCCGAGCACTTACCTTTTGTGTGCCCGAACTGGAGACATTTAAAACACTGTAAAAATGGGGAGAAGTCTTCTGCGTGTACTCGTTGATAGTCAACGCAGACTCTCCCCATTTCGATGATTTTGCGCCAAATACATGGGTTTGTAATGAATACGGCATTGTAAAGATTAGCGTTGCGATTCGTCCTTTTAAACCTAATTATTAGGTCCTCCGGAACGGTGATCAGAGAGCTTATCTCCCCATTTTGTGATTTGATTATCTCTACAATATCCTCCGAGGGCACATCATTGGAGATACCCTTTAGGATGAACATAGGTCTCAAGTTACGAGCAGGCTCGGCACTTACCTGTGTGGTTTTGGAATTCTTTAGTCGCCTGAGTGTATCGTCGCGTTGTTCCGCATTGTCGAACTCTACACGGAGCTTATTGTTCGACACAGATTGAACTCGGGAGGGAGCGTAGGTGCAGTTTCGAAATGATATGCTCTTCTTCATGGCTTCAAGGGCTTCTTGCTTAGTCTTGGCAGCATTGTTCGGAGTAATAATCAGCGCCGGTCTGGACTTTGGTGGTGCAGGGGTTGGGGCTGGGAAGGTGGTAGTTTTCGCGATGTAGGAGGAAGTAATGTTCGCGTAGGAGTTACGTGCTTGTTGTTGTTGTAGTTGTTGTCGCTGCTTATTTTGTTGCGCGGTGAAGGCAGCGAGTTGCGACTTAATTTCATCGCGAACACACTCTGTGATCTCTTGCTTGGTGATGGTAGGGGTGTTTGCTGAGCTGATATTAGCAGCATTGATGTCAGGGTTCATTTGACGAAGCCGCTCTTGTAGTTGGGTGAGATGTTCGGCTGCTTTCAGGGCTTTCTTTTTGCTATCGACCGTTAAAGATCTGGCTGCCGTTATATTCGAAGTGATGGTGGCCGCGAGAAAATTTATTGTGTCGCAGAAAGTTGGAATGTCCTTACAGTCATTGATATTAATTAAGTCAGGCACTTCCTCGTCCTTTTTCTTCCCCATTTTGAACCGGGAATCATGTGATTCAATTCTCAACCACCAAGCAACAAGGGGCGAGTGCCGTGGGAAAATATCCAATTAGTGTGTTGTTATCTCAGTAGGCGAGTTGGGGCCATAAATCTTACGCAGTCGTTTCCGGCCGGCACCGCTCCCGCACCCCAAGCGCGCCCTCAGGCGTCGCCCAAAGGCGTGGGAATAGAAAGCGCCGTCGGCGAACGAATCGTGAGAAAATATCCAATTAGTGAGTTGAGTTGGTTCTTATCTTGCGAGCGAGCAAAGGGCCATAAATCTTACACGGTCGTTTCCGGCCGGCACCGCTCCCGCACCCCAAGCGCGCCGCAGGCGTCGCCCTAAGGCGCGGGAACAGAACGCGCCGGCGGCAACGAAACGTGGGAAAATATCCAATTAGTGAATTCTTATCTTGCTAGCGAGCGATGGTCATAAATCTCTCACGGCCGTTTCCGGCCGACCCCGCTCCCGCACTCCAAGCGCGCCGCAGGCGTCGCCCTGAGGCGTGGGAACAGTTTGCGTAGGCGGCGGTGAGACCGTGGGAACGGAATGCACTGATGATCCTTGTACCACTGATTAGTTTTATTGTTTTATTCACTTTCTAATGCACATAGGTGTTTAGGTTCAAAGCAGACCTATGTTAGGATGAGGTCTATACTTGCACCAAGTCATGGGAGTCACTGAGGTCTATCCGCAACAAGTGTACTAGAAAACTGATTGATAACACTAAATATCACTAAAGACTTAGTCACTAAAGTGTCACTGTCACTGGTAATTTTATGTCTTATGGAGACGGCTATATCTCAGCCAGATTGATTCAGAAAAATCTGAAATTTGGCGAGAGTATATCTGAGGTCCTAACGCACACAGATTAGCACTAAGAAGTTTGGGTCCTAGGTCGTAATCCTAAGAGTAGGATCTAGACAATGTCACTTTCACTATTGTTCATATTATCCAAGTTATAAAAGTCACTGAAGGAAAAGTGTTATTTTCTAGAGTTTCCGTGCCCAGACGAAAGTGAAACTTTGTGAGGACTTACCAGAGGTCTGTCCGCAGACAAGTACACTAATAACTAATTTATAACACAGAAGATCACTAAAAACTAAGTCACTGAAGTGTCACTGCCACAGGGAGTTTTGTGTCAATATTGAAGATGCTATATCTCAGCCAAATTAATACAGAAAATCTGAAATTTGGCGAGAGTATAGCTGAGGTCCTAACGCACACAGATTAACACTAAGAAGTTTGGGTCCTGTGTCATAATCCTAAGAATAGGATCTAGACAATGTCACTTTCACTATTGTTCATATTATCCAGGTTATAAAAGTCACTGAAGGAAAAGTGTTATTTTCTAAGGTTTCCGTGCCCAGACGAAAGTGAAACTTGGTGAGGACTTACCAGAGGTCTGTCCGCGGACAAGTACACTAATAACTAATTTATAACACAGAAGATCACTAAAAACTAAGTCACTGAAGTGTCACTGCCACAGGGAGTTTTGTGTCGATATCGAAAATGCTATATCTCAGCCAAATTAATACAGAAAAATCTGAAATTCAGCGAGAGCATAGCTGAGGGATAGGCACACACGGATTAACACTAAAAAGTATGGGTCAAAGATCTAATTCTCCACTTATAGTCTAGATAGTGTCAGTTTCACTGTTTTTGCGCGATTTTTCACTAGAAAAGTGTCAATAATTCGGGGATTTTTTCGCTGAGAAAAATCTGAAACTTGGTGAGGATAAGCGGAAGAACCTTCCGCGTCGATTTGCACTTGAAAAAGTAGGGGTCAAAGATCGTTCTTTGACGCCGCACGCATCTTATGTGTCCGAAAAAATTTTTAAAGTTTAGTTTTTCCGAAATAACTTTTCCAGGAAAAGTCGGATTGAATCCCGGTTTTCACAAGGTGATAGAGCGTCTCAGCGCGCACGTTTTGATATATAACACATATATTTATCACTGTTCGAACCACTTTAACGATTTTTCACAAAAACTTAGTCGTTTTTCGGCGCGGGAGCGTCGCGGGAACGATCCGCTCGCGACGCGGCTGGGCTGAGACTGGTTAGGTTAGGTTAGGTTAGGTTAGGTTAGGTTAGGTTAGGTTAGTTAGGTTAGGTTAGGTTAGGTTAGGTTAGGTTAGGTTAGGTTAGGTTAGGTTAGGTTAGGTTAGGTATAGGTTAGGTTAGGTTAGGTTAGGTTAGGTTAGGTTAGGTTAGGTTAGGTGGTAGGTTAGGTTAGGTTAGGTTAGGTTAGGTTAGGTTAGGTAGGTTAGGTTAGGTTAGGTTAGGTTAGGTTTAGGTTAGGTTAGGTTAGGTTTTTTTTTTTTTTTTTTTTTTTCTAGATCCCCTGGCTGCACCAGAGTAGTTTATTTCTGGTTGTTTATTTCTTTCATTTAATTATTCATTGCCATATTCGTTCTTTTATGTTACTTTTATTAACTTCTTCGTACTTTAACTTACGATAAATCATTCGTCCTTAAGACTAAAGCCTTATTCTATCCTTATTCTAGCACCACGTTATTTATTTGTCCTAATTACATTTTCCTTCATACCTTTATTTGGTTCCTTATTACTATTATTGTTGTTTGTTTTGTTTTATGTATTCATTTTTACATTTTTTTTTTTTTTTTGTGCTTTTTTTTTTTTTTTATTATATATATATATATATTTTATCTATATACACTTATTATCTACTTGCAAACTATCTTATTTTCTATATAAATGAATGTTTCTTATTCTAGGTTCTAATTGCTACAACATATAATCTCATATTATATAATTTAGCAATTATTTGCTACTATTTTTATTTATTACCTTCTTTGCAACTTTAATACAATATTTAAAACTATATCTCTTTTTGTATTGTCTATCATTAGTTCGTGTATATTTTCCGGTTTCAATTCAGTATTTATTAAGTTTTCTACCGCTACTTTATCTTTTAAATGTATAGGACAATCGAACAATATATGCGGGACAGTTTCCGTCAATATCAGGTCACAGGGACACGCCGGGCTCTCCTTGCACTTGAATCGGTTCAAGTACCCGTAGAACCCGCCGTGGCCCCGTGAGCACCTCGCGTGATAACTGGCTCCAGGTAAGCCTCCTCACAATTTTGTGTGCTTCGGTGGCGTCTGGGAAGAAAAGCTTTGTGACCGAAGCGGTTTTCTCCGGTCGTGTACCTTTGGTTCCATTCGCCCCAATCGATCTCATGGCGAATTTGTCGCTTGGCGAAATGAAATCGGGCACCGATCGTAGTGTGGCCTTATTTTTAATTTTAGTGCAGCATCCTTTGCGAGCCGATCGGCTCTTTCATTCCCTTCCACATCCCTGCGTGGGTCTTATATATCCAAAATAGGTTTAGTATTTTGTTGCGGTCTTCTATAGATGTTATGGTTTTTATTAATTGGAACGCCAAGGGATGGAGGGATGTCACCTCTGGTGACTGTTTCAAGAGCCGACCTGGAATCGCAGAAGATGTTGATTTGGGTGCATTGGCGATCAGGGCCTCGTTCCACCGCGTATTTAAGCGCTAACAGCTCCGCCTGATAGACGGTTGCAGTACTGACTCCAGCTTGAGTTTCTTAGTTTTGGTCTCGGCCTCATCCTCCCCAAATGGAGGAGTGAAGCTCCGACTTTACCCTCTATCTTACTGCCGTCCGTATAGATGTTATGGAATCGCAGTATGCTGGGCCAACTCTGCACCGTCCATCAGGAAACGCAGAGCCATGGTTCTACGTCTTGCTGGATGGCTTAGGCTAACGAAGGCCTCAGGTGCCTCAACTTCCTGTCCCCCACCACTCGCGAGGAGTAGCCCTTCTTGATTCGAATAAGAGTGCGGTTTCCCGCACCCTTATATCTAGGGGGTAAGAGTCCCGCGAGCAGTAAGGCCGAAGGTTCAGCGAGACGGTCCTGTAAGCCTTCGTCAGCTTCTGGGCAAAACTCCTCTGCAGGCCGTCGAGCTGCTTTCTCACATACACTTTGTTGGATGCTGGCGCCCATACACTAGATGCGTATAGTATGGTCGGCTCGACGATCCGCGTGTAGAGCGTTTTTATAATTTGAGGCCCTAAGCCCCACTGCACCCTTGCTGCCGTTGCCAGCTTTTTTATAAAAGTCCCTCGCTTTCCCGCCTACGCTGCCGTAATGTGGGCTTTAAAAGTGAGGCCCTCGTCAATGGTCACGCCCGAGTATCTTGATCTCCTTGGAGAGACTCAACATCGACCGCCGGTCCCATGCGCAGGATTGTGCGAGTCGTACTTTCCGTTTTCTTGGTTACAACCATCGCCTTCGTTTTGTGTGGTGCCAGATTTCAACTTGTTCCGAACTCCCCAATCCTGCACATAGGCGAGTGCGGTTTTGGCCTTTCTTTGGACCTCGCCCGCGAAGCCCGTCGAAAACAGGACGACATGTCAGCGAATGCCTGGCAGTAGTCGCCCCGCTTTCGAGTCACTTAATAGGGGATCAAGGAGTAGGTTCCACAGGATTGTCCTCCGACAGACCCCTGCACGCAGCCTTTGTGGCTCTCAGCGGGATCTCCCTACCGGCATATCTGACCATAGACTAGTCGGTCGTCGATAGCTGGCGATCAATCTCTAATGTTTGGTGGGCAATTCTTCTGCGCCAACGTTTTTTAGAGCCGGCCACCGGCGCTATGCGAAGGGCCCCCCTATGTCCAAGATTCATGATTGTGCTTTCTTGTGTTTAAGTTTTTTCTTTTATTTTTCCACTAAGACATAGAGGGAAGTCTCGGTGCCCCTTTTGGCATAACCCGTATTGGCGAATGCTTAGTTAGGCAGTTGGTGCCATTTTAGCCTGCCCACCACCATATTTTTCGAATATATCTTCCATCACTGTATAGCCATAGGTCTGTATGATTGGCCATGTTTAAGATCCTTTCCTTCTTCCGTAGGATGATACGGTGGCCTCTTTCCAGATCATCGGAATACGCTAATTCGAGCACTTAATTTACCAGTGATGGAAAACTCGATCTCGAGGATCGCCCGGCGCACAGATGTCGCGACGTTAACCACTGAGCCTGGGGCTTTTTTCGGGTTAACTCCTCAGTGTGGCATTGAGTTCATACATGGGAATGGTGGATCCCGCATCTCACCTTGTGTAACCAAGTCATTTACCCCGCTCAGCTCGTTCCCGAATTCGCCTGGTGTTCTGCGTTATCTTCCGCCAATAGGTCCTCTGGGTAAAAGGTTTCGGCAAGTAACAGTGCCGATTCGCTTCAGTCAGGACATTATTGTCTTTAATAAGCGTTGAATCCGATTGGCGTTTCGTAACCCTGTTCAGAGCACGTAAATGCCGTCCCAAATTCCTTCTTTAATCCTGGTCCCGCAGAATTGTTTCTCAACTAGTCGCTTCTGTGCTCTTTTTAGCCTCTAGTTCGTATTTCTCTTTGCTTCCAGGTATGCTCGACGACCTTCTGCCTTCGGATGGGAGCTGCGCATCGGACCTCTACGCTTTTTGGTGGTGGCATCTTTCTTCAGCCTGGTCAGTTCATCGGTCCACCACGGAATGGTAAGTACTCTTTTATTTTTAATTTTTGGTATTGAGATTTCGCAAGCTTTTATTATTATATCCGTGTAATTTTCTACGTATTTATCTAGCTCTTCTTTGTCTGGTATTTATCTATTGCTATTTATTGACTTTATTTTCTTTTGTTAATTGTGTAAATTTATTATTAAATTCTGTCCAATTAGCTTTCTTAGTGTGATATATTCTAGTAGTTGCTTTAATTTATAGCTTTAGCTCTTTGTAGTTTTTATTTCAGCAGTTATTACATTGTGATCTGAACTGACCAGGCCCTCCTCCACCTTCCAGTCACCAATTTTGTTCAAGAGGTCGACGGAGCAGGCAGTGATGTCCACCTGCTGAGTAGACTCTTCTCCCCTCACTGTGTAGAAGGTTGGCATATTGACCTTCGTTCAGTATATGGAGGCCGGTTTTCATCCAGCCAGTCAGACACCATCTCGCCTCTCCGGTCAGCTCCCCGACTCCACCACAAGCTCTTGGCGTTTGCGTCGCCACCAACAAATAGTCCCTTCGAGCCTAACTTGCGACCTATTTTTCCTCAGATGTTCGAGGGATTCGTCAAGGTGGTTGGTCCGGTTCAAAATAGAAACGAGAACCGCCAAAAATCTACCAGGCATTGGTGCGGATTTTCGCTGCGACTATATTGGTAAGTGTGTAAATTCTGGGCAGATTATAGCTTCAATATCGCGATCTAATACTGCGATAGCCGCCTTGACAGGTCCCGTTGTCTGCGCCGCACACTGGAAGATTCTGGCTGCCCCGTAATCCTTTACTCGACCTGTTGCTCCGACAATACGGCTCCTGGATCAGCGCAAATGCTATCTTCTTTTGTGTAGCCATCAGCAGGATTCGTTAGTGGCTAACGCTTTTCTTTGCATGTTGGCCTCGCCACTTGGTATGGCCTTACGTCGGAGTTGCCTGCGGGTAGTGCTCGTAGTTCCTGGGACCATATCAGCAGTAGGCAATCGCAGAGCGCGCCAATGCTTCCCACCATCTGTCGAACCGGCAGTCCCGACTGATGCGCTGTGCTTGGGGTCTCTATTTTTTGCCTTTTGGCAGTTGCAGCATGTTGGGGTTCAGCCGCCATCCGTCGGGGCATTCCGAGTTGAGATGGGGGCCGCCGCAAGTGACTACATCCTCCAAAGAGCCCGGCAGAATCGTGTCCCTGGCCGTATCCACAGATTTGGACACTGCACATGGGGACGGATCTTCGACCCGGAGCTATTGGACGTCGATGTGTAATGCCCCGCTTCGTCAGGAGTTTCCAAATATGAGTGACACTCTGATGACTATATTGCCTCAAAGGTTGCTCGCTCTCCTCCTATATCGTATATCCATCCTAACGTCTTCCTGCCCTACTCTATCCATTAATGTTTTGTTCTTATCTTATGGCTTTAATAGGTCTTGTCCGATGGCCTCAGTACGTCCCGAATGATGATGAGTGGTCTCTATTTTTTTATCATACCCACTAATTTATCTCCTGCCTCTGAATTTTCTCCTTAACTTCTTAGTTCCGCTTTATCTTGAAATCACATAATGACTTTTCTTCCCCTCGCTTTCTAATTTTGTCAACTTTAAACCGTCCTCTTTGGCATTTGCTACCTGCCTGATTCTCTCTATGACTATGTCTCCTGTACTTGATCGATCTGTAGAGGTTACTACTATGGAGTGTAGCGCCGTTCCGTTCCCTGTGGTTTTTCTGCGCTGCGGTAAGCCTGCTACACTTGCGTTAGGTCCTTAATTTTTCCACTCTTCTGCTTCCTTTGTAATCAATTGATTAATTTTTTTCTATTTCTTATCTTATTTTGCCTGCTTTAGTGATTTAGCATTTTCAATCTAGGTTTGTTTTCATTATTTTGCCAGTGATTGTTATCTCGGTCGCTAATTCCTAGTTTTATCCTATATCCTCGGGAACACCCACATCATCATCCTTTCCCTGGTCTCCTATGTTTATCGTTTGTGTTTCTTTTGGCCGCCTATAGGCTCGCTGCCCGATAATCCTTCTTGGCTTCTTCTTCACGCAATTTCTAAATAGCCGTATCTGGGCGCGTAGATAACCGCATTTTTTATTTCTGGTTGAGGTTGCGGGCTATTATTGAATTTGTAGTCTTGTCTTTCATAAGTACAAGCCTTGGCTTCGGCGCTGTCCTGCTTGTGTATTCAGCTACTTTGGTTGGTGATTTATTGTCAACTGTACTGCCATAACGTCAGGTGGCCTCTTTCCTTTGTCACGGTCAACGAAGCAAGCTCTGGTTCGTATCCGGCTTTTGGCTAGCGCGCTACGGTCAGACTTG
>WUWR02000244.1:0-45882 GCA_009982885.2 Hyles vespertilio
GAAATAATGGAGTGGAGGTGTCCCCTCCCTTGTGCGCCAGGGAGCGGCCGTCATCCTTGTGCAGGAGCCTTATGTTGGCGCAAAAGGTGAGTTGGCGGCGTTGGCGCGCGGCCGAGTAGTGCAAGCACACCCGACCGTGCGACTCGGGCCCAACAAAGCCGCTATAGTTGTGCTAAATGACGCACTGCGCCTAACGATGGATCCTGCACTGCAGTCGGAAACCATGGCTTGCGCGCTCCTCGAAACCAAAGATGGCCACATCGGAGTCATCTCCGCCTACTTTCCGCCCGAGAGCGATGCTTACACCCTGGCCGCCTTCAGATCACAGTTAAGTGAACTTGAGGCCGCCATGTCTAAGCTGGGCAGCGGACGGTTGGTGGTCGGGGGTGACTTCAATGCTTGGAACCGATGGTGGGGGAGTGAGCGCGATGACGAGCGTGGCGAAATGCTGGCAGACTGTTTCGATCGCTATGATCTAACAGTCCTAAATGAGGGGGATGAGCCGACCTTTGAGGCGTGGAGGCGGGGCCGAGCGTGCTGCAGTCACGTCGACGTGACTGCATGTGGCGCTGCCCTGCTCCCACGCGCCACGGACTGGCTCATCGACTCGTCTTTAACGTCAGCACAGCACAAAACGCTCGTTACTCGCCTTTCGGCGCGGACATTGCCTGCTCCTCCGCGAACCAGAACTCGGAAATACCGCACAAGGAACGCCAACTGGGAAGTCTTCCAAGACACCTTATCCGGAGAGCTGAGATCACGAAACCTCACTGTGGAGACCATGGACGCCCTGCAGCTGCAGGAGGGCGTGGAAGACGCAGCGGTAGCTTATACAGCGGCAGTAACGGCGGCGTGCGACTCCGTACTGTCTCCACTCTCGGCACCGCGCCCTCGGCCGGACCCCCCCTGGTGGAACGCAGAGCTACGCGCAAAACAAAAAGAAGTGACCACCAGGAGGAGACGGATCCGGTGCGCGGCCCCGAGACGGAGACAGCATGTGGTCCAGCAATACCTCACGGCATTGCGGGAGTATAAGGACGCGGCGAGAGCCGCCCAAACTGCCAGCTGGAAAGCACTTTGTACGACCTCGGAGCGGGAGAGCATGTGGGACGGAGTGTACCGCATCCTCCGCACCACGGAGCGACGCAAGCCCGATTGCCTTCTGCGAGCCGGAGATGGCCAAATGTGCACGCCGGCCGAGTCAGCTCGTCTGCTCGCGGACCATCTCTTCCCAGACGACGACCCGCAGCAGGATTCTCCTGACCAGGCTGTGGTCAGATTGTCGGTCGGGACAGAGGATGCTCTAGAACGATGTGGACCGGACGACCCGGAATTCACGGCAGCCGAGCTGGCTTGGGCGGTGTCCACCTTCTCACCAAAAAAGGCACCAGGACCGGACCACCTCCCAGCAGACGTGTGCGCGAAGGCAATCGGTGCGGACGAGGGCTGTTTCCTAGCCCTCGCTAATGCAGCACTCCGCTTAGCGTGTTTTCCCGCTCCCTGGAAACGTGCTGCCGTATGCATCCTACCAAAGCCTAACAAAAAGGATCCTGCCCACCCACGCTCCTACAGGCCGATAGGATTGTTATCAATCCTAGGCAAAATATTAGAAAAGATGCTGGTGGGCAGGCTTCGCTGGCATCTTCTGCCAACGATGCACAATATGCAATATGGCTTTATGCCCCAGCGCGGGACGGAAGACGCCCTCTATGATCTAGTAAGGCACTTAAAAACAGAAAGAAAAAACAAAAAAAATACCATCCTCATATCCCTGGACATAGAGGGCGCCTTTGATAACGCCTGGTGGCCGGCCATAGAGCTGGGCATTGTTGGTAGGGGATGCCCGCGAAACCTTTATGGCTTGGTACGCTCCTACCTGCAGAATAGGACTGTAGAGATCCTCTACGCGGGAGCCGTCCATGAGAAAACTACCACGAGAGGATGCGTGCAGGGCTCGATAGCGGGTCCCACCATGTGGAACCTTGTACTGGATCCTCTGATCAGAGAGGTCTGGGGACTCGGGGTCTACTGCCAGGCGTTCGCCGACGACATAGTTTTGGCCGTTTCCGATAAGGATATCGGGAAGGCCCAGGACACCGCAAACCGGGTGCTCGCCCACGTACACGACTGGGGCCAGAAAAACAAACTCAAATTCTCAGCGGAGAAAACAAATGCCATGTTAATCACCAGCAAATTAAAAATAACGGCCCCAGTCGTGTGCATGGCTGGGCACCAAATCCCAATGGTAGGTAGGTTCAAGCTGCTCGGGGTTGTGCTGGACGACCGCCTGAATTTTGGACCCCACGTGAAAGAAACTTGCCAAAAGGCAATGAACATATATAAGAAATTGGAGCGTACCGCCAAAGTCACGTGGGGTCTGAATCCGGAGATCGTCCGCACAATCTACCGAGCGGTAATTGAGCCCATCATTCTATACGCGGCGAGCGCTTGGGGGTCGGCAGTGGATATGCGGCGTGTGGAGAGCCTCATGAGGGCAACTCAAGGCAACTTTGCAAGGAAAATTGTCAAAGGATATCGAACGGTCCCTCATGTGGCCTCCATTGCTATCGCGGGTCTGCTGCCAATAGACTACCGGGTCCGAGAAATAATAACCTTACGCGAGGCGAAGCATGGTGGGCAAATCGCCGAATACCCGGGTAGGTGTATGGAAGGCAAAATTCCGCCCACCGAGATGACACACCCCGCTGGGTGGCGGCCGGTTTCGTACACCATTATGGACCAGTGCGCGGACGCAAAAGTGGCCGAGTTGGGGGCGTCTGGACCGTGCATCTACACCGACGGCAGCAAAATAGAAGGAAAGGTAGGAGCTGCGCTTTCGGTCTGGAAGGGCGGTGCAGAGGTAAGGACGAAGTCCTTCAAACTAGAATCCTTTTGCACCGTGTTCCAGGCTGAAATGTTTGCCCTCCTGAAGGCGGCGGAATTAGGCTGGGAACTAAAAGAAAAAACGATCAACATACTGAGTGATAGCAGGTCCTCACTGGACCTGCTACAGCAAGTCAATACCACTAATCCCGTCGCCTTCAGGATCCAGCAAAGCATAGGAAAACTTGCAGCTGTGGGTGTGGATGTGCGCCTGTACTGGCTACGCGCCCACGTCGGCACGGCCGGAAACGAACGTGCCGACGTATTGGCAAAAAAAGCGGCGCTGAGCAGGAAGACAGCCCCTGACTACGACCTGATATCGGTATCGTGTGCGAAGGGTGCTATCAGGAGGGAAAGCATAAGAAAATGGAACAACGAATATTTACAGTTAATAAGAAGTAAACACCTGGCTCATTTCCTTCCTGATGCACCCTCTGCACACGCTTATGCAAAAAATATATCGCAGTCAGCACTAATGACACAAATGCTGACTGGGCACGGAGGTTTCGGGCAGTACCTCCACAGGTTCGGGCTTCGCGAGACACCCTGGTGCACTTGTGAGCCCGGGACTGTGGAGGACGTTGCCCACGTCCTCCTTGCGTGCCCTCGCTTCTGCGCGCTGAGATACCAGCTGGAGTGCGAGACCGACTGCGACCTAACTCTGTCAGCACTGCCGGGTCTGCTGTCAAATCTAGAAACCAGAAACAAATTTGTATTATTCTGCAAAAAAATCGCTAAAGCTGTCTGCCGGGAAAATGGGAGCACGGCGAACTGGGACATATAAAACCTGCTATACGTACTATCTCATAAAATTTACCACTTCTGTCAATAAAAATATTCTGTATAAACTGTCACTTGCTATCCTATGTAATGTTTAATTTAATTTTCACTATTTCAATTGTATAATTTTATTATTTAAATTAACCTAGTTCTTAGAATTTCTTAAAAACTTATAATACTATTTATAGCACCTATTTCTTTTCTAATGTTGGTAATAAATGTATAGTAAGGTACCAGGATAAGCCATAGGTAATATGTAACTGACAATAAAAGGGAAAAAAAAAAAAAAAAAAAAAAAAAAAAAAAAAAAAAAATCATTGAAAAACTAATAAAACGAAAAGAAGGAATAAGATATGTGAAAGGAAGAGAAGCTAACAAAGAAAAAGAAACAACAAGTAATAAGACTTACGTTAACCCGAATATTGTCAGAGGTAAAATGTAAATGTCTTATCCTGGATATAATAAAAGTGTCCAAAATCCCTGAAACTCTCAGGGGAGTCCTAAATCAATTTATAAAAAAAAAAAAAAAACCTAACCTAACCTAACCTTTTTTTTTTTTTTTTTTTTTTTTTTTTTTTTTTTTCCTCGCGGGGAAAATCCCTTTACGGACCATCCCACCCCAGAAGGGGCGGGGGTGTGTCGGACTCACCGGTGCGCCTTCCGGCCCAGCGAGACGTGGAGCTGGGTCGGGTCCCTATCGTAGTCTGCGCACCGAAATACCGACTAAAAACCCCGCGTTGGCCACCATCGGTGCACTTTGGAGACGGCCCCGGGATACTGCTGAACAGACGCGCCAGGACCGCCTCCTTGTGCACTGCCGCTTAGAGCGACGCGGCTTCAAACGCCTTTGGCGTTACGTCTCGGGGGCCGCCAGGATAGGGAAGGCGGCCCCGTGTGGCCTCTGCGGCGCCGGGTTAGTTGGCGTCCCGGCGCCTAGTTCGTCGTCTGCGGTGACGACGAGCGGGATCGTTCTGCTCCCGATCCCGCTCGGCGCTCTCCTTCTGCAACATGACGCGCTCGCAGAAGGAGAGCATGGCTCGCCACGACCTCTGGCTGCCGACCATGGCGGCGACCACGGCCGGCAGCGAGAGGTCTCCACCTAAAACCGCAGTGAGAGCGCTGCGCTCCTCGTCCCAGGCTGGGCATTCCTCGAGTGTGTGCTGGGCCGTGTCCTCGCGGCAGTTGCCACAGTGGTGGCACACGGCGGACTCCTCGGCCCCGGCTACGCGACACAGGTACGCACCGAAGCAGCCGTGCCCGGTGAGCACCTGCGTCAACCGGAATGTCGGCGCACCGTGGCGCCTCTCCAGCCACTGTTGGAGGACAGGTCGCACTGCCGCGACGGTCCTCATGCCAGCACTGGGGTTCTCCAACCTGGAACGCCACTCCTCCACGGCGGTCCTGCGGAGGGAGGCCAACATTGCCTCGACCTCTCGGGACACCAGTCTCTGCCCACGCTGGGACGCCTCCTCTCGTCCAAAGAAGACAGACGAGAGGGTCTTTGCGTCGAGCTCCCAGGGCAGAGTTCCCGCAAGAACGCAGGCCGCCTCGTGCGAGACCGTGCGGTAACCCCTGACGATTCGCTGCGCCACCATGCGCTGCGGACGGTGCAGCAGGCGGACGCAACGAGGGTTCAGGGACTCGGCCCAAACGGGACTCCCGTAGAGGGCCATGGACCGCACGACTCCAGCATACAAGTTTCGGCAAGGGATGCCAGGACCATCGGTGTTGGGCAGCAGGCGCCCCAGTGCGCCCGCCGCCTTCACCAGTTTCGGCGACAACTTCTCAAAATGCGCGCGGAAATCCCATCGGCTGTCGAGGATGAGGCCAAGATACTTCATGCTCGAGCCGACGGGAACCCGCACGCCGTCCACTGTGAGGTGGGCCTCTGGTGGGGGCCCACACCGAGGTCCGTGGAAACACACGGCCTCGGTCTTGTTCAGGGCCACCGTGAGGCCCAGTCGCCGAATCCTGCCAACCACCAGTCCCGTACCAAACGAGGCTAGCAGGGCGGCTCTCCTGAAAACCTAACCTAACCTAACCTAACCTAACCTTTTTTTTTTTTTTTTTTTTTTTTTCTCGCGGGGAAAATCCCTTTACGGACCATCCCACCCCCGAAGGGGCGAGGGTGTGTCGGACTCACCGGCGCCTTCCGAGCCCAGCGAGATGTTGTGCCGCCCGTGGATGTGGACGGGCGGCCGCTGGGTCGGGTCCCTACCACAATACGCGCCGAAATACCGACTAAAAACCCCGCGTCGGCCACCATGGGTGCACTTTACAGACGGCCCCGGGTTACCGTTGAGCGGACGCGCCAGGACCGCCTCTTTGTGCACCGCCGCTTAGCGACGCGGCAAATGACGCGTGTTGCGTCACGTCTCGGGGGCCGCCAAGGTAGGGACGGCGGCCCCGTGTGGCCTCTGCGGCGCCGGGTTAGTTGTTGTCCCGGCGCCTCCTACGTCTCCTGTGGCGACGAGCGGGATCGGTCTGCTCCCGATCCCGCTCAGCGCTCTCCTTCTGCGACATGACACGTTCGCAGAAGGAGAGCATGGCTCGCCACGAACTCTGGCTGCCGACCATGGCGGCGACCACGGCCGGCAGCGAAAGGTCTCTTCCGACGACCGCGATGAGAGCGCTGCGCTCCTCGTCCCAGGCTGGGCACTCCTCTAGCGTGTGCTGGGCCGTGTCCTCACGGCAGTTGCCACAATGGTGGCACACGGCGGACTCCTCCGCTCCGGCTATGCGACACAGGTACGCACCGAAGCAGCCGTGCCCGGTGAGCACCTGCGTCAGCCGGTATGTCGGCGCGCCGTGGCGCCTGTCCAGCCACTGCTCGAGGACAGGTCGCACTGCCGCGACGGTCCTCGTACCAGCACTAGGGTTCTCCAGCCTGGAACGCCACTCCTCCACAGCGGACCTGCGGAGGGAGGCCAACAAGGCCTCGACCTCTCGGGGGACCAACCTCTGCCCACGCCCGGACGCCTCCGGATCGGTGCCCAATTTCATTCGCCAAGCGACAAATTCGCCATGAGTCGATTGGCGAATGGAACCAAAGGTACACGACCGGAGAAACCGCTTCGGTCACAAAGCTTTTCTTCCCAGACGCCACCGAAGCACACAAAATTGTGAGGAGGCTTACCCTGGAGCCAGTTATCACGCAGGTGCTCACGGGCCACGGCGGGTTCTCCGGGTACTTGAACCGATTCAAGTGCAAGGAGAGCCCGGCGTGTCCCTGTGACCCTGATATAGACGAAACTGTCCCGCATATATTGTTCGATTGTCCTATACATTTAAAAGATAAAGTAGCGGTAGAAAACTTAATAAATACTGAATTGAAACCGGAAAATATACACGAAATAATGATAGACAATACAAAAAGGGATATATTTTTAAAATATTGTATTAAAGTTGCAAAGAAGGTAATAAATAAAAATAGTAGCAAATAATTGCTAAATTATATAATATGAGATTATATGTTGTAGCAATTAGAACCTAGAATAAGAAACATTAATTTATATAGAAAATAAGATAGTTTGCAAGTAGATAATAAGTGTATATAGATAAAATATATATATATATATAATAATAAAAAAAAAAGCAAAAAAAAAAAAAAATAAAAAAAATGTAAAAATGAATAAATAAAACAAAAACAACAACAATAATAGTAATAAGGAACAAATAAAGGTATGAAGGAAAAATGTAATTAGGACAAATAAATAACGTGGTGCTAGAATAAGGATAGAATAAGGCTTTAGTCTTAAGGACGAATGATTTATCGTAAGTTAAAGTACGAAGAAGTTAATAAAAGTAACATAAAAGAACGAATTATGGCAATGAATAAATTAAATGAAAGAAATAAACAACCAGAAATAAACTACTCTGGTGCAGCCAGGGGATCTAGAAATAAAAAAAAAAAAAAAAAAAAAACCTAACCTAACCTAACCTAACCTAACCAGTCTCAGCCCTGCCGCGGTCGCGAGCGGATCGTTTACGCATCGCTCCCGCGTCGAAAAACGGCTAAGTTCTCGCGAAAAATCAAAAAAGTGGTAACAATGTTGAAAAGTTACAAGTGTTTGGTATCCAAATGTGCGCGCTGAGACGTTCTATCGAACAGTGAAAACCGCGAAGTGATCGAACATTTTCCGGAAAAGTTATCGTGGAAAAACTGAAACTCCGAAAATCCTCGGGGACAAAAGTGCGTGCGGCGTCAAGGAACGATCTTTGACCCCCACTTTTCGGACTGTAGTTCGGTGCAGGAGGTTCCCCCGCATACTCCTGCCAAGTTTCAGATTTTTCCCGCTGAAAATCACGAATTTATAGACAAATTTATAGTGAAAAACGTGCAAAAAACTGTGAAAGTGACACTTTTTAGGTCTTAAGTTAGGATTAAGATCTATGACCTAGTGTTTTTAGTGTATAACCTTGTGCGTATATCCCAGTGCTATCATCTCGCCGAATCTCAGATTTCTCTGGCTCGTTTTGGCTGAGATATAGCAACTACAAAGTGACTAAAATTTCATCGTGACAGTGACAGTTCAGTGACTAGACTCCTAGTGTTAGCTTAGTGCTATAATTTAGTTTTTAGTGTCTTTGAGTACAGACAGACCTCTGGTAGGTCCTTGCTAAATCTCACTTCTTCGAGATTACGGTAACCTAAGATATAAGACTTTTTACCCCTGTGACTTTTTCTACATAATTTGTGAACAACTGTGGCAGTGACACTTCTTACTATAATTTAATAGTGACTAAGTACAATTTTCCTCTTTTAATTTTTACATCCGTGTAGCTACAGACCTCTTCTAGGCCTGTGCAAAGTTTGACAATTTTAGTGTTAATATAAGTGACTCAAATTAGATATAATCTAGACTGTGATCGCGCGCCGTAGCGCGGGCTCATTGTTCCCGCGGCTGGCCGACCGCCGGCGCATTCCATTCCCACGGTCGGGCGACCCCTGAGGTGCGGCCGGGTTGCGGGAGCGGGGACGGTGTGCCTCGGTGCACACTTTAGTGAATTTTATATTTTATGAGTTTTAAAACTTTATTGACTTATGTTTAGTGAGTAACAATTCAACAGTTTGCGGTCCCGGGTTCATATGAACCGGACCATCTATACACGACATGTCGCAGTCTTCAGTTGAACCGACAACTTTCATTGGGTCGGATGAAATTAATTCCACCGATATATTTACCTTCACCAATGCTCTTAACAAAATCGCCGACATTATAACCAACGCTATTAGAGATGCAAAAAGCGTCACCGCTGCTAATAAACGCCGCATTTGCGTAGCGTCTGACGATGTCCGCATGTTGGCGAACACACTACTGTGCTGTGGCTTCGTACCCCACGATGGCTCAGGCCCCGCACCAACCCCCAACGTCGACTCATCGAAGCTCAAAGACGAAATAATGTCCTGCGTCAGAGAGGAGATGGGAAAACACCTCACCGCCGTCGAGAACATCAAACTAGACCTGTTAGAACAACAAAAACAACAGGCTAAGGTGACCTACGCCACGGTAGCCTCCACGGCGACCTCCGCTGTCGCTTCCGCTGGCGGCCGGATCGCCGCCACACCCACCACTGCGAAGAAAACATCTCTCCCTGCGCCACCAACAACACGACCCGCGATCATCGTGACCCCGAAAGAGAACATCAAGACAAAGGAAGAAGCCGTCGCTGCCTTCAAGAAGTCAATATCTTTCCGCGACACGACATACGCACCCGCAAAAGTACAGACACTTTCGAACAACAAGCTGAGAGTGGAATTCGACTCCGCGGATCAACGCGATGACGCCCTCAATCGCCTGCGAACGGCCGAGCGCGTAAGCGCCGAACCCGCTCGCCGGCTCATGCCCATGATAATATTGAAGGGCGTCTCATGCGATGTACCTGCGGAGGAACTCGTCTCAATTATACGCGGCCAAAACCCCGAGATCGGAACACTCATAGAGAGCGACGCGGACCTAAGTTTTAGGTTCAAGCGAAGCAACCGCAACGATAAACTGTACAATGCAGTGCTTGTTGCGTGCCCGAACGTGTGGCGGCGGATCACCGGGATGGGGCGGGTTTGCGTGGATTACCAACGTGTCCACGCTGAGGATTTCTCCCCATTCCTTCAGTGTTTCCGCTGCCTGCAATTCGGGCACACAAAGGCCAAATGCACAAACACAAGTTCACCCTGCGCTCACTGCGCAGACAGTAAACACACCGCAGATAGCTGCCCTATAAGGGAAAAGAAGGGAAAACCCACTTGCTATAACTGCGTAAATCATAACACACGATTCAACTCCAAAACCGATACGGGACACAAGGCGACATCACCTTCCTGCCCACGCCTGCGGTCTATGAGGGAGAGGATCGGGCAAAGGGTCGATTACGGCCAATAGCCTGTGTTCTCTCTCATAGTTAACCGCGAACGTATGCATTAAACACCGCGTTCCGTGTCGGTTCCGGAGTCGAATCGGCACACTCAACAACACATATATCAATCGCTAACTACTAAACATGCATTCACACACTACAAGCACTACTCACACGCCAACATACATTCATCACACGCTCGCTCGTACATTGCTTGGGGTCGCGTCGCTTTCAGCCACTTAGTGCATTGCGGCGATT
The DNA here is from genome assembly GCA_009982885.2 of Hyles vespertilio. Taxonomy (NCBI): domain Eukaryota; kingdom Metazoa; phylum Arthropoda; class Insecta; order Lepidoptera; family Sphingidae; genus Hyles; species Hyles vespertilio. The sequence goes on from WUWR02000244.1 coordinate 10,276, forward strand.
CGATTCCTACGCATTTAGTCGATACATAAGAACTCCACTCTCGGCTTGAATTCGATATTTGTATGTACAATCTAGTATAACACTATTATTACAAATCTAATGTTAAAATATAAATAGCCTAATTTTCTGTTATACATCTATACTTTCTAAGTTCTTATTACTATCGCTCCGCCACACATTTATCTCTTATACGTGCTTCTTCAGCCAACCTACTTATACTTAATATTTATCAAAGTCTTTACTATTTGCACTTTTACTCCTTATTGGTATTAACGGTCTATCTTACAAATTATATACAACATTATATTTCTTTAGTCATAAATACCTTTTATTTTGCAATAATTTTAGACCTCAATGTATTATTTAATAGATAATATTAGCTAGTAAGATAAATTTGATTTTTCATGCACAATTAACTTTCAGCTGGGCGCAATCAATCCACACTACTTATAGTGCGGGGTGAAAGCACCTCGTAACTTTAATTATAACACTCATTGTTATTACTCAATATTCATTCATTGCGCACCGAGCGAGCCCCATGCTTCCCCCCGGCGCTTCGGCACCGCCTCAAACCCCTCCCACACCCTTAACGCTCACCGCGACGAATGGATAAAGCACTTTTCACTTTATACCATACACAGTAGTCTCAAATTACCCTGCGCGGGGCTTGGCTTGATGCGCAGAATTGTTTTGTGTTTAATTGGTTAGTTTTAATACTAGAATTTAATTTTACTTCATGTATAGCCATTAGTCCTTACTATATTATTAATTATATTTAATATTTACTCTTCCCCGTTATTGATCAAACGCATTATAAGTACTCCAAATACTCTAATTTTATCCATAATCACTAGTCTTACTACTCTCACAGATTAATTAACATCTCATGTTGCGACATTCTTCTTTAACAATTATTTTATAATATTAATATTCATACTTGCTACTACGCTTACCTTCAACGCATTCAATTCTATGTACAAAACATAATACTTCATTTTAAACTTATAAGGACATTACGACCGACGCCTGACACTTTAGTCTGGCAATTTGTACCTGTAGTGAGTCACTATTGCAGCGGCTAAGGGACTTTGTTTTACGCTTTGCTCAATAACATTTACATCTAATTCTCTACACATCTATGATTTTTGTTAATTTACTTTCAATTATGTCACACGTACCATTACCCGTCATTATTGTTACATTTTCATGTCGAAATACTATTTAACTGCAATGAACAACCACTTTATCATATGTTTAATATTAAGTCTTTGAACGATTGTTTTCTATCTCATCTTTATTTTTCGAACATCAACTTTTCATTTATAAGTAAGCTAAATCTATCTAGAATAAGTTTTTAATAATGTATTTCATGTACAACACTATTTAAATCTGCTGTGCATTGCGGAACTCCCTTGTAGGGAAATTACGCCATGCGCCTGCGCCGCGCAATAGCAAATTCGCTTAGTCGAGTTAGCTTTTGTAGCGGCGTAAGGTTCGCATAATGTACGGCGGAGCGCGAGCCCCTGGTGAATGACTGCACCGTATAGTGCTCATAACGTCCACTAGGAGCCACGTAAATTCACACTCCTCAAACAATTTACATCATATTATACCTTACTTATATACATGCACTACATTAACATTAACTTTCTCATCCTGTACAACTCATTTTTCACCAGGACATATGTATTACTCCACCTATCCCATTTTATTTATTTTATTGTGATTACCACCACCCCCTTAATTAATTACATTTACTTAATATATACTAACATACATAGATTTTATAAGTTTTACTTTCGACACATCCTATGCGCCGCACATCTACTCAGTCACAAATGTGGCCGCTTCCCGCGCTTAGAATTAGCATAACTCCTTTAACATCATTCTCCTATTTTGCTTATACGCACAATAATTTTACTGATTGATATACACTTATATTCTATAATAATACATCATGATAAAACATAAATAAATGCATACACTGTCACTTTCACACTTTCACATACTCACGCTCACAATATATACCTAATTTGTTACTTAAAAACAATTCTCTCGCTATTCATTTCAAACACCCATATAACCTTTTATTGCCCCCCGGACAATGGCCGCGCCACGGGCTTGGGACGCGGCGCTGCGCCCCAGCGATTTCTCACGTGCGCGGCTTTAGTTGGGCTAGGCACTTATCTATACAATATCTTCTTTATACATTATACAAATTATTACAATATTTACGCAATATATAATTATCTTTATTCGGTATTTCGGCTTTATCGGTATTTACATACAGTAATTAACTTTAAGATCAATACACATTAAATAATTAATCAACATACACTGTGACACATATTACTATAACAAATACATCAAATTACACATTACATCATTAAATCCGGCCGCCCGGATTGGAGCGCTACTGCGCGCAAATTTTCCCACGGTCGCGCCGAGAACAATGGGTATTGTTCGAACCAACATCCAACATTCTTTTTATTTTGTTTTAACTATTAGGATATTCCCCGTGAAATTTGATATAAATACATATTTACATTATACTACATCTATTACACATCACCATTATATTAATTATACGTTATACAAATCATTACAATACTTGCGCCACACATAATTATCTCTACGGTAATTACATGCAGACACTAACTTTAAGATCAATGCACATCAAACAATTAATCAACATGCACGGCGACACATATTACTTTAACAAATACATCAAATTACACATTATGTCATTGAATTCGGCCGCCCGGACCGGAGCGCCGCCATGCGGAAATTTTCCCACGGTCTCGCCGAGAACAATGGCTATTGTTCGCTCCAACATCCAAGATCTTTTTACTCTTGCGTTAATCTTAAGTATATTCTTGTAAATTTTGATATAAATACATATTTACTTTTAAAAATTTTACTACACATCACCATAATATTTATTAAGTAATCACTTTATCAGAATCAAATATTCATATTATTCAACAGCAATTCACTTGTAGCACTACACATTAAAACTAATTTACCTCGCCTAACATCCCATACAGAAATTTAATTATTATTCCTTAATTATCCACATAATTTCATCATGTACGAACCTCCCTGATTGTCGCACACAAATTTGACACTCTAACATAATTTCCACTCATATTCTCTCAAACACAATTAAACTCTTCCAGATTAGTCTGAGACATTAACAACATTAATATTTATATAAACATTTATACACATACAACACAATTAGTAATTCTTAATTTTCTTATATCACTTTTACAATAATTAATACACACAAATTCATTAATATCTTACAATTATACAAATTCTCACTTGTGTCTATACCAATTGGAAGTCCAATTGGAATTCCAATTGGCAAAAATCTTATTGGAATTTTTCCAATTGGAAAATTTTCATAACTTTTATTGATTTATCTATCTTCACCCATCGTTTATTGATAACACAATTTAACTTTGTTAAATATTCACTACCACCATTATTTACATACTTTATTACCCACACCATTTCACTCATCTCACTATTATAACCACACACTTTTGTCACTTACACCGATCACTTCGCCTTACATAACTGCTACATAACTGTAGCCATCTGATAAACTTATAATTACCACTGTAATAAAAAACCTAACTGTGAAAAACTTATTTATACCTAAAACATAAGATTAAGATAATAAGAACTATCTCTTGCGACCACACACTTTACACAATACGCTTACACACACCTGACAATTCCTTACTTTACCAAGGGGAACCGACGAGGGGCAGATGAAAACATGGCTATGTCGTAGTCTTGCCTCTCCGGATGTTTCCCCTACACCTACACATAAAACCGGCAAAGGGCGGGTCGTCGTATCAAATAGCGAGACCCTACCCCTTTGCTGGTTAATCTCACCCCACATGCTCACTCACAACACTTAGCAGCGAGACAAACACACCCCTACAAAATAGAACACAGGAGAAAAAAAAAAAAAAAAAAAAAAAAAAAAAAAAACCTAACCTAACCTAACCTAACCTAACCTCAGTCTCAGTCTGTCCGCGGTCGCGAGCGGATCGAAAGTCCTACAGACCCATAGGCCTTTTGCCAGTGATGGGAAAAATACTGGAGAAGATGGTGGTGGGCCGAGTGAGGTGGCATCTTCACCCTAGGACGAGCCTCCGGCAGTTTGGCTTTATGCCCCAAAGGAGCACCGAGGACTCCCTCTATGTCCCAATGAAACATATACGTAATAAAATCAATGACAAAAAGATAGTTGTTATAATATCATTGGACATAGAGGGAGCCTTCGATAGCGCCTGGTGGCCGGCCATTAGAGTCAGACTGGCGGAGGAGGACTGTCCAGTCAACGTCCGAAGGTTGATAGATAGCTACCTCGAGAGCAGGAAAGTAAAAGTGCGATACGCAGGAGAGGAGTCGGAGAGATGGACCTCCAAGGGATGCGTCCAAGGCTCCATCGGGGGTCCCACTTTCTGGAACCTGCTCCTTGACCCACTACTATCTGGACTAGATGGGAGGGGATGTTACTGCCAAGCATTCGCGGACGACGTGGTGCTCGCGTTCGACGGAGATAAAATGGCCGAGATCCAACGCCAGGCCAAGGAAACCCTTGCCTATGTGAGGGATTGGGGAATCAGAAATAAGTTGAAATTCGCTCCGCACAAAACCAAGGCAATGGTCCTAACGCGGAAACTTAAGTACGATTCCCCAATCCTCCACATGGGTGGGGTGGACATTGGCCTGGAAAGGCAAATAAAAATCCTGGGGGTAACTATTGATAGCGGGCTCACCTTCAAGGCGCATCTTACCGAGGTATGTAGGAAGGCACTCGCCTTTTATAACCGGCTTTCTAGGGCGGCGAGACTGCAGTGGGGCTTGGGGCCAGAGGTGATAAAATTACTTTACAAGGCCGTAGTAGAGCCGATAATTTTATATGCCGCAAGCGTATGGGCTCCAGCCACGCTAAAGCTCGGCGTCATAAAGCAGCTCGCTGTAGTACAGCGAGGCTTTGCGCAAAAGCTTACGAAGGCTTACAGGACGGTCTCACTGAACTCGGCCTTACTGCTCGCAGGGATTTTGCCCCTTGACATTCGTGCTAGGGAAAATGCCTCCCTGTACGAAGTCAAGAGGGGCTACTCCCTGCGGGCGGTGGGGGACCGGGAGGTGGAACGTCCTGTGGCCTTCGAAAAGCTGGAACACCCAGCGCAAAGAGTAAGGGTGCCATACCGGTGCGTGGTGGACGGTGCGGAAGTGAACCAGATTGTAAATGCCGGGCTCAGTCTGTTTACAGACGGGAGCAAAATCGAAGGCAAAGTAGGAGCGGCGGTTTCCGTTTGGGAAAACGCCGCCGAGAAAAAGTCCATAAAACTCAAACTGGAACCCTTCTGCACCGTCTACCAGGCAGAGTTGGCGGCCCTCCACAGGGCCGTGGAAGAAGTAGTAAAAAGTGGAAAGGCGCAGTGTAGCATCCTGAGCGACTCGAGGGCAGCGCTGGAAACAGTCGCAAGCGGAGTCTCCCTGCATCCCCTGGCGTTTGAGACAAATCAAAATTTACATCTGGCAATCAAACGCGACCAAAAAATTGAATTGTTTTGGATCAAAGCTCACGCAGGATTGCAGGGAAACGAGCGAGCAGACGAGCTCGCGAAGGATGCTGCACTGAGGCTGAAGACGCGGCCCCACTACGACAAGTGCCCCGTTTCATTCGTCAAACGACAGATCCGAAAGGAGTCGATCGGCGAGTGGAACGGGCGCTACGTGGCGGGGGAAACCGCGTCTACCACAAAGCTCTTCTTCCCCGACGCTGTGGAGGCCTACAACCTGGTAAGGAAGATCGCGATCGACCCGATCACAACGCAGATATTCACGGGGCATGGCGGGTTCTCCGAGTACTTGAACCGATTCAAGTGCAAGGAGAGTCCGGCATGCATCTGTGACCCTGCGGTGAGCGAGTCGATCGTGCACGCCTTATTGGAGTGTCCCGTTCACATAGTGGACAGATTCAATATCGAACAAGAATTAGAGATAGATTTAAATGTTAGCAATATAAGTAGGATAATTAGTGATAAGAAAAAGCGACTTAAGTTTATATCATATTGTAAGAAAATAGCAAGTAGTGTAATTAATAGGAATAAGTAGAAATAAGTTTGACTAAAATATATAATAGTTATTATATACTTTTAGAAACGTAAGGAAATAGATTTTAAATAGACTTAAGTGAAATTATGTGAAGTAGCGATAAGATAAGATGTAAAAGTTGAAATAAAATAAAGAAACCCTAGGAATAAAAACTGAGGTAGGCCATAAGTAGGACCTCCCAAAGAAGGAGTCAGGAACACACGAAACTCCCAACGGAGGAGTATGATAGACAGTTAGGTGTAAGTATACACTAAGAGAGAAGCACGAAAAGTCTCTGACATTAGTTAGGGGAACGAGAGGGGCTAAACACCCCAAAAAAAAAAAAAAAAAAAAAAAAAACCTAACCTAACCTAACCTAACCTTTTTTTTTTTTTTTTTTTTTTTTTTTTTTCTCGCGGGGAAAATCCCTTTACGGACCATCCCACCCCCGAAGGGGCGAGGGTGTGTCGGACTCACCGGCGCCTTCCGAGCCCAGCGAGATGTTGTGCCGCCCGTGGATGTGGACGGGCGGCCGCTGGGTCGGGTCCCTACCACAATACGCGCCGAAATACCGACTAAAAACCCCGCGTCGGCCACCATCGGTGCACTTGAGAGACGGCCCCGGGATACCGATGAACGGACGCGCCAAGACCGCCTCTTTGTGCACCGCCGCTTAGCGACGCGGCATGAGACGCTTGTAGCGTCACGTCTCGGGGGCCGCCAAGGTAGGGACGGCGGCCCCGCGTGGCCTCTGCGGCGCCGGGTTAGTTGTTGTCCCGGCGCCTCCTACGTCTCCTGTGGCGACGAGCGGGATCGGTCTGCTCCCGATCCCGCTCAGCGCTCTCCTTCTGCGACATGACACGTTCGCAGAAGGAGAGCATGGCTCGCCACGAACTCCGGCTGCCGACCATGGCGGCGACCACGGCCGGCAGCGAAAGGTCTCTTCCGACGACCGCGATGAGAGCGCTGCGCTCCTCGTCCCAGGCTGGGCACTCCTCTAGCGTGTGCTGGGCCGTGTCCTCACGGCAGTTGCCACAATGGTGGCACACGGCGGACTCCTCCGCTCCGGCTATGCGACACAGGTACGCACCGAAGCAGCCGTGCCCGGTGAGCACCTGCGTCAGCCGGTATGTCGGCGCGCCGTGGCGCCTGTCCAGCCACTGCTCGAGGACAGGTCGCACTGCCGCGACGGTCCTCGTACCAGCACTAGGGTTCTCCAGCCTGGAACGCCACTCCTCCACAGCGGACCTGCGGAGGGAGGCCAACAAGGCCTCGACCTCTCGGGGGACCAACCTCTGCCCACGCCCGGACGCCTCCTCTCGCCGGAAGAAAGCCGACGAGAGGGTCCTGGCGTCCAGCACCCAGGGCAGAGTTCCCGCCAATACGCAGGCCGCCTCGTGCGAGACCGTGCGGTAGCCCCTGATTATTCGCTGCGCCACCATGCGCTGCGGACGATGCAGCAGGCGGACGCAACGATCGCCCAGGGACCCGGCCCAAACGGGACACCCGTAGAGGGCCATGGACCGCACGACTCCAGCATAAAGGTTTCGGCAAGGGATGCCAGGACCATCAGTGTTGGGCAACAGGCGCCCCAGTGCGCCCGCCGCCCTCACCAGCTTCGGCGACAACTCCTCAAAGTGCGCGCGGAAATCCCATCGACTGTCGAGGACGAGACCGAGGTATTTCATCCTCGAGCCGACGGGAATCCGCTCGCTTTCCACCGTGATGTGGGCCCCCGGCGGTGGCCCACACCGAGGTCCGTGGAAACACACGGCCTCGGTCTTGTTGAGAGCCACCGTGAGGCCCAGACGCCGAATCCTGCCCACCACCAGTCCAGTACCGAACGAGGCGAGCAGGGCGGACCTCTGGAATGTCCTGGCCGTCGCTGTCACCAGTGTGTCGTCCGCGTAGCAGACGACAGCGACGCCCCGAAGGTTGGTACCACGTAGCACCCAGTCGTAGCCGATGTTCCACAGGAGCGGCCCAAGAACCGAGCCCTGCGGAACACCGCACGTCACTTCCCTGCGGTGCCACCCGTCGGCACCCGGATACACCACGTACCTATCAGACAGGTACGAGTGCACCAGACGCCGAAGGTAGGGCGGAACCTCGTGGTACCGCAGTGCTTCTTCGATGCAGGCCCAGGGCATGGTGTTGAACGCGTTGGCGATGTCGAGAGACACCGCCACCACGACTCTACCCCGGGACACCGCACGCTCCGCTTGTGCCTTTACCCGCAGAATCGCGTGGACCGTCGACCGGCCCCGCCGGAACCCGAACTGGCAGTCCGCCAGATCCGGGCCCGTTCCCTCCAAATGCTCGACGAGGCGCGCGTGGACTACGCGCTCAAAGAGCTTGCACACCTCGTCGAGCAACACGATCGGCCGGTAGGCCGAGGGCGAATCTGCGGGTCGCCCCTCCTTGCGGAGCAGGACAAGCTTGCCCGTCTTCCACCGCGACGGGAAGATGCCCTGCTCAAGGCACGCGGAGAAAAGGCCGCGGAGCCTCGTACCCAGCGACCCGACGGCCAGCACCCAGACACGACCGGGCACTCCGTCGAGACCCGGGGCCGAGTTTTTGCTCCGCAGCCGAAGCACTGCCGCCTCTAGTTCTTGCGGCGAAACCTCCGGGATATCCCTTACCGAAACCAACGACGATGGCCGGATCGCCGCCACACCCACCACTGCGAAGACATCTAACCACCCTGCGCCTCCAACCACTCGTCCCGCCATAATTGTCACTCCTAAAGAAAATGTCAAGACAAAGGAAGAATCCGTCGCTGCGTTCAAGAAATCTATTTCATTCCGCGACACAACTTACGCGCCTGCCAAAGTACAAACATTGTCTAACAATAAGCTGAGAGTGGAGTTTGATTCCGCGGAACAACGCGACGACGCCCTCAATCGCCTGCGAGCGGCCGAGCGCGTTAGCGCCGAACCCGCTCGCCGGCTCATGCCAATGATAATTTTGAAGGGCGTCTCTGGCGATGTACCCGCGGAGGAACTCGTGTCGATTATACGCGGCCAAAACCCCGATATTGGAGCACTAATTGAGAGCGACGCGGACCTATGTTTTAGGTTCAAGCGCAGCAATCGCAACGAAAAACTCTACAATGCTGTGCTTGTTGCGTGCCCTAATGTATGGCGGCGGATCATTGAGGTGGGGCGGGTCTGCGTGGACTATCAACGTGTCCACGCCGAGGACTTCTCCCCATTCCTTCAGTGCTTCCGCTGTCTGCAATTTGGGCACACAAAAGCTAAGTGCACGAACACAAACTCACCCTGCGCACACTGCGCAGACAATAAACACACCGCCGACAGCTGCCCCATAAGGGAACAGAAGGGTAAACCGACTTGTTATAATTGTGTCAACCATAACACCCGCTTCAACTCCAAAACCGACACGGGACATAAGGCGACATCGCCCACATGTCCGCGCCTGCGATCTATGAGGGAGAGGATCGGGCAACGGGTCGATTACGGCCAGTAGCCCGCACTCTCCCTTATTGCTTAATGCGAGCGCACGCGCATAACACCGCGCCCCGTGTCGGTTCCGGAGTTGAATCGACACACTTAACAACACCCACACAACTCGCTAACCACTAAACATGCATTCACACACCGCAAGCACAACTCACACACACCTGTCACACATTCGACACACACTCGCTCGAACATGGCTCGGGTTCGCGTCGCTTGAGCCGCCTCCGCATAACGGCATCTCGGCTCGATTCCTGCGCCAATACTCGGCGGGTCCAAACTCCACTCTCTCAGTAAGTAGCACTTTATATGTATTGTACAAACCATTACTGTTAGTTATACAAATAATCTTAAGCTTAATTTATTTTATACAACCACTACTTATCATTAACTACGCTACTACTTATACTCTTTTTTTTTATACACTAATATATGTGCTTCCCTATTTTAACTACTGATACCAATCATCCCCCACGCCCTCTTACCTTCATCCTCATTTTCCACTATACAGCTCTCAGTCTTACCCTATATTATTTCAAACATTACTATTGCAACATAATTACCTTAGATTATATACTCGTCTAGATTGAGCAATGTCAACAAACGATGCGCTAAAAGTGTCCTCACTTTCGTTGATATGTGTGAGTACGGGTAATGTAATTATTGTAATCCAACTGTCAAGGTGTGTGTGTTTAGGGATGCCTACTCCAGATTATTAACTTAACTTTTCCCCATTATTTGATATACAAAATAGGTTAAATAAAATATTTTTTCTTTATTTAAAGTAATCATACTATTAATTATATTTATAACGCATTTTAGTAAAAACAATAAAGATCTAAACCCATCTCCTAGTGTTTGTTTACGAATAGAATTAACTCTTTGGATTTATTGCCTGGGCTGTTATCTGATTTCTGTATTTATGTAAAATATAAATCATCATAAGTAAAATGTTCGGAACACACAACTGAAGTCATGTGAGGCTACGAATGGTCTTCTTTTCGTTTCCGCTGTGTAATGTCTCTCCAGCAACTTGCTAGTACGGAATCCGTAGGAAGTCTAAAAATATTATTAGGACCTTGAATAAGTTCTCGCTGTTTCTTCAAAGATGACAATAGCAGTACCCCGTTTATGAAATTTTGAATGGTACATGCAAGGCAAAGAATTAATAAAATTACTATGAAGTGCATGCCGTCGTGGGTTTCATTAATATCGTGTAAGTAAGTTTTATTTACTCATTCAATAAATAATGCCATTCTTCTTGTTGTTATTCTGATCGAAATATTATGTAATGATATTTGTGTTTTATAGTTTCTCCCATAGTTTCAAGAAATTTTCCTAGTAATAAATTGACAACACTGGCCAATGAAACTCATCTTCAAAATAATGAATTAAAAGTTCATATTTTCTTCAAATAATAGTGGTTTAACAATAATGTTACCGATAGAAAGTGATATTGGTATTATTATACAGTTTTCCCACACAATTGCGATACAATTCGACAGCACAAACCGGCATAATTAATTATTTTTCGGGAGCACGTTATCCATATGTAGTTCAAATGATACTGACGTACGTGAGAAGCGAGTCTACCAAATTTGGTAGACTTTTTTTGAGCCGCGCGGTGAGGTGTGATGTGTCATCTAGACGAGTATATAATCTAAGATAATTACCTAACATCTATAAATATATAACTTTATCCATTTTATTAGTATATAACAATCTAGTATGTAAGATCAATTTGTATTAAAACTGACTTTTATGTAAACGGGACGATATCGACCCGAACTATCATTAGCGCGGGCTGATATCACCTTGTTATTAACAATTCGTGCCTATTGTTAGCTCTCAGTATGCATTGCCCGCCCGCCGCGCCTACCCCCCTAAACCCCCTGCCTCCGGGCGCCTTGTCTCCGCCTCAGGCCCCTTTAATGCCTTGACGCACTCACGGCGGCCAACAAACAAAATATTTTCGACCCTATTCCACGCACTGTTGTCACAAATTTGACTACATGGGGTCTGCTTCGGCGGGTGAGCGATGTTTTTAAAATGTATGTCTTGATGTTTAGTTAGTTAGTACTTAATATTATAATTTTATTATTATAACTTTACTCCATGTATAGCTCTAAGTTCCTTCTTACACAACTGTCACTGATATTCTTCTCTTACTCCTGTATATTAAACACTTTATAATACATACACTACGCTTATCAATCACACATTCAATGCCATTTTATTTTCACATCTAGTCCACAATATTAATATTAATATATTCAAATAAGATCAACACATATAATTAGTTCTAATATATCCTTACATCACGCTCACAATTTACACCCAATTTGTTATTTACATATACTCATTAACTTTTAGAATAAATCACATTAAACAATTAATAACATTCACGGTGTACACATATTTCTTTAATAATATATATCAAACTACTCATTACGTCATTGAATTCGGCCGACCGGTAAGGAGCGCCGCCGCGCGCAAATATTCCCACGGTCGAGCCGAGAACAATGGGTATTGTTCGCACCAACATCCAAGATTCTTTTTACACTTGTTTTAATCTCAAGTATATTCCCTGTGAATTCTGATATTAATACATATTTATTTTTAAAAATTTTTACTACACATCACCATAATATTGATTATGTAATCACTTCATCGAAATTAAATATTTATATTATTCAACAGTAATTCACTTGTAGCACTACACATTAACACTAAGATTCCTCGCCTAACATTCCATACAGAAATTTAATTACTACCCCTTAATCATCTACATAATTTCACCAGATACGAACCTCCCCAATTGTCACACACAAAATTTGACACACTAACATAATTTCCACTCATATTCACTCAAACACAATTTAACTCTTCCAGATTAGTCTGTTACATTAACAACATTAATATTTATATAAACATTTATACACATACAACACAATTAGTAATTGTTAATTTTCTCATATCACTTTTACAATAATTAATACACACGAATTCATCAATATTACATCAATATTCAATATACAATTTTACAAACTCCCACTTGCGTTTTTGCGTTTGCAAAAATCTTATTGGAATTTTTCCAATTGGAAAATTTCCAAAACTTTTATTGATTTATCTATCCTCACCCATCGTTTACTGATAACATAATTTAACTTTGTTAAATATTCACTACCACCACTATTTACATACTTTATTACCCATACCATTTCAGATATCTCACTCTTATAACCAAACACTTTTGTCACTTACACAGATCACTTCGCTTTATACTGGGTGGAATCGCTTATCGTCACGAAAAAAATTGTGCATGACAAGTACATGACTAGAACCCTTTGGCATACTTATTTTAATTTTTTTATGTTTTTGTTTATGTAGTGTAAAAATTTATTTACCACTACTAGTTACTAATTTAGAATAAGTTATTCATAAAAAAACGTTTTTTAGATAAATATGATATAAAAGAAAAAAATCTTCATAAATACACATCATTGTTACCCTACTTTATACAATATGAATGCGAGTAGAAACTTCTAAATCTAAGTAATAAAATCCTTTGATTGCGCCGCCCTCACCGCCGCGCCGCCGCAAGCGCAAGTACAAAGCGTGCCGCCGCGCCGCGCCGCCCGCTCCCGCGCCGCCGACACCTTCCAGGGATGTTGCCACTTCCTCAGTCGTGCGAAATTCGTTACCGAGTGACGTTGTACGAAATTATTTTGGTTATTCGTAAGTTTCTTGCGGTTAAAATGAGTGATTACACGAACAGCGAGTATGTGGCAATGATGACATGCTATGTCCGATCCAATGAAAACTTGGGTCATGCAAGAAGGATGTATACAGATCCAGAACATCTGCAGTCTTTGCGTAGGAATGGTATCATGAAAGATGAATCCGAGTTCCCAGCACAAGAACTATTTTAAAGACTTATCCGAGGCTACTCGATCATGGTAAGTTCAGTCTTCCTAATCATGCAAGAATCCGTGACCTTCCACAGCGAAGTAGTCTATTCTCGACTTTATTATAAGGTTTAAATAAAAACATATGCAGTTTTTTCTAAGATAGTAGGTACGTTATGAAAATAATATGTTCAAAATCTTAACAACTTACCAACAACTACATTTACTTAAATGATCCTAATGCACTAAGATTCTAAGTAAATCAAAATGTTATATGGTAATATTTAGAGTAATAATACCGATAAATAGGCGCGAAGTAAGTTCAAGGTCGATGCTCGATAGTCAGCTGTGGTGTGGCGTGATTCATACACGCGCACGTCTATGTAATGCATGTCGTTGCACTTTTAAGTGTAGGGTGATTTAGATAATATGTGTTTTGGGGATATCTTGTACTGATATTGTTTATGCGATAGTTTGTACTTTTTAATGATAAATATTGTATATAACGTTAATTTCACATACACAATACACTATGAAATTTTCCGGACGATAAGCGATTCCACCCAGTATACTGCTACATAACTGTAGCCATCGGATAATTTTATACTTACCATTGTAATAAAAAACCTAACTGTGAAAAACTTATTTATACCTAAATTATAAGTATTAGATAATAAGAACTATCTCTTGCGACCACACACTTTACTCAATACGCTTACACACACTTGACAATTCCTTACTTTACCAAGGGGAACCGACGAGGGGCAGATGAAAACATGGCTATGTCGTAGTCTCGCCTCTCCGGATGTTTCCCCTACACCTACACATAAAACCGGCAAAGGGCGGGTCGTCGTATCAAATAGCGAGACCCTACCCCTTTGCTGGTTAATCTCACCCCACATGCTCACTCAGAACACTATGCAGCGAGACAAACACACCCCTACAAAATAGAACACAGGAGAAAAAAAAAAAAAAAAAAAAAAAAAAAACCTAACCTAACCTAACCTAACCTAACCAGTCGCACTCGATCCGCGGTCACGAGAGCAGTGTTTACGGAGCGCTCCGCACGAAAAAATTCGAGAAAATAGTGAAAAGTTGAGTGATAACGACGTGTGATACGTCAAAGTGCGTGTAAAGTGACGTTCTATAAAGGGCAAATAGTGCCCAGACCCGGAAGTGAAGGAATAAAAAGTTTTAGTGCGAAGTTAACCAATTTTGAGGTTAGAAAAGTGGTTTTTGACCTGGCGCTCGAGATATAGATCGGCGACCTATACATTTTTTGGTGCCTCCTGAAAGCCCTCGTTGAGGCGCAAATTTTGACACCCCTCTTTCCGCGAGCCGAGTCGAGCTCGCGGAAATATAAGAAGAAAAACAAGTACCGCGTGGCCACGAGGTTCGTGTTCCAGCTGCGCACGGAAATTTTTGAAGACGGGATCAACTAGCTGACATCACTGGAGGACCGAATCCAGTCGAAGACCGCATAAAAGAAGTCCATACTTAGCTCAGTAAGCGAAATTGTAAATTTTTTAAAAAAATTTAAACTGTAACTTTAGATTACTAGTAAATAAGATCGATAGCATATATATTTTATATTTTTCCCATAAAGGGAATCATAGGCCTAACCTACATTTAAAATTTTGGATTTTTCCCATTGGTAGATTTTGAAATATTTTGAAAAATATAATTTTTGAAAAACACGTGTTTCGTCAATTATAGATAATTTTAAATTTTTAATAGACTGTAAAATAGTACATAATTTACTGTATATTTAAGCATTTTTTACTTAAAATTTCGAAAAATAGTTTCCGAGTTATTACATTTTTAACACATTTTAGCAAATATTTCATTAAATATTAAACTTAAAATTCTTCTATGGTCATATTGTTAAAGAGGACAAAATTTCTCATAATTTGAGTCCAAACACGGGTTCTCTGCGATAGATAGAGCGGGAGTTACGAGTTTTCCGCGCCAACGGCCGCCATTTTGAAAATTTTTAAACAGCCGTAGCTTCTAAACTATCGGTCGTAGAGAGCAGCGGGTTTTGATATTAGCTGAGCTGGGATGAGACCCTCATTTTAAGCCTCAAAAATTTGACATAAAATTTTCTGAAAATTTTGTGAAACTTTTAAAACAGGTACATCCGCGAGGTCAGTACGAGTGAAACGAGCCCAAACTCGGGTAAATTCGACCAAAAGGAACGGCAGAAACGAGCAAAAAGCCAGTCGTCCAGTCGTCGCTGAACTTTGACAGCGACCGGGTGCGTTTACTTTGAACACGCAATTATGACGTCTATACTATTAAAGTGTAATTCGTGTAATATTGTGATCAATGAAGTGCTTGCATTTATGCACAACAAGATTTCTGTGATGGATGAAGAAAGTCTGACAAACATATGTGTTACGGCTTTCACACCGGAGGATATATTATCTGCAAAAAAACTCCTATTCGAGGCAATTCCAGAAAAGAAAATTATAAATAGAAAAAAGGGTGACAAGTCCCGTAAAGACCTAGCTGATATTATTGAATTATTGAAATATGTGGATGCTACGGATCCTGAACGGTTACCTACATTCGTTGCGAAGGAACTACATAAGCTACCCCCAGTAAGTTTCGACCACATAGACGCGACGCGATTATTAAAGGATATTCTGCGTATTCAAGAAACTCTTTTGGATGTGAAAAACGAGTTGTCGGCTATTAAAAAAGAATATGTAACACACAAAGAATTGCAAAATTCTTTATCGGTGCAACGACAAACTAACACCGATTCAAAACACAATGATAATGGACATCACTTTCACACTGATTATGACAATCCCGAGCTATATAAGAAAAATATGAGGTCTCCCAATACCAATGGGAACACACCTGTCATTCACAACAACACTGAAACATCAATTGCACATTCATCCGATTGTCAGTACGTGGCAACGCGAAAAAGTAAGACACCCGAGCCTCCTATTTTGAATGAAGTAACTTTCCAAACCGCTTACACAAGTAAAAATGCGGTAAACAAGCAAATAATTGCAACGTCGGAAGGTAATCAAATAAATAAATGCGCAAACGCATGCATAGATAACACGGATACTACTATGTGTGCGCGGGTGGAAAGATCGAATGTGTACGGCGAGAGTTCCTTACCGATAAGGAGACCAACACTAGCAGAAGCGGTGAGATCGAGTCGAGAATGGAAGCAAACAGTAGGGGCCAAGGATAGTGAATGGAAGACGGTAGTAAAGAAGCGAACATTTAGAAACAGATTTGTTTGTAGTACGGGTAGGGCAAATTGTGAATCGAATTGTAATTTTAGAGCGGCGACAAACAAAGTGTTATTGTATATTTCAAATGTGAGTACTGAGACAAATGAACAAGATATTGTCGAATACATACGTCACAAAACCGAGGTTGAAGTTAATTTAGAAAAAATAGTATCTAAGATAGAACGAAAATATAATTCGTATAAATTTTATGTTGATAGAAATAAGCTAAATTTATTTCTTAATGACCAGTTGTGGCCGGAAGGTATTCATTTTCGACAATTTGTTTATTTTAAAAATAAAGACAGAGTAAAGTCTGATAAGAGTAACTTAAAGCATAATTTATAATGGAGAACAACAAAAAAATTAGTGATAATAATCAATATTTAAATATTGTAAGTTTTAATTGTAAGTCCTATAAGAGATCACTTGGTTGTATACATAATTTATGTAAGTTTACTGATATAATAGCACTGCAGGAGACGTGGCTGCTTCCACACGACATTCCTTTACTCGGAACGGCGCATCAGGATTTTGATTACACTGGTAAGTCGGCAGTAGATACTTCTGCAGATATTTTAATAGGGAGACCTTTTGGTGGTGTAGCGTTAATGTGGCGTAAAAATGTTTTTAAATCGGTCAAAATAATAAGCTGTAAAAGTGACCGGCTCGCGGGTATAATTGTGAATCTGAACAGCCGTTTGTTTATTGTATTTAGTGTCTATATGCCTATTGATCTCCTGGAAAATACGGTGGAATTTACTAACTGTTTAGGGGAAATGAATGCAATAATTGAAACTCAAGATGTTGAGGCAGTGTATATGCTTGGAGATTTTAATTCTCATCCATATCAACCGTTTTGGAATGAGCTCAGTATATATTGTAGAGACCGACAGTGGAGATGTGCAGATGTAGAAAAGTTAGGTATAAACTCAGAGTCTTTTACATATGTGAGTGATATTAATGGCAGCCATCGTTGGCTTGATCACTGCGTTGTGACAGAAACTGCTTGGCGCGCTATCTCAAGTATTACTATATGTCAAGACGTGTATTGGTCCGACCATCTACCACTTATCATAAAGTGCAATCTCCATACTGTCCCAATTAAGATTCCCATTGGTAGTACACTGTGTAATAGCATATTATGGAGACAAAGAAACCCGGAACAGGTTCGTGGATACCATGATTTTTGTAACAGCAGGTTTAGAGTTACAGTTCCATGAAGTTTTTCGGCGATGCGCTGATAAAATGTGTAATAATTTAGAACATAGGCATGTCATAAATGATCTTTATAAAAATATAGTTGATATTATGTCAGAGGCGGCTAAGAAAATGCATAATGTACACCAGGTTGTCAAAACTAACAGAATAGTAGGATGGAATAAGCACGTAAAGTGTGCCCACAGCAATGCTCGTTTAAAGTATAATGTATGGTTGAGTTATAATAAACCCCGTTCAGGTAGGGCATGGGAAGAGATGAGGGAATCGCAAAAGATTTTTAAAAGTAAACTTAAATGGTGCCAAAATCACCAGGAACAAATTAGAATGGATATCATATCGTACCACCAGTCAACCAAAAATTTTGCTAGGTTTTGGAAGTCGACAAATAAGCTAAATGGCGGTTTAAGTCGCCCTGTTTGTGTAAAGGGTTGCGTTTCTGAACAAGACATTGCTAATGTGTTTAGGGAGCAGTTTCAAGTCCCTTCACCAAGTAAACTTTCAGCATGTATGTTCGATGCTGAGGTCAGTGAAGAAGTGTTACCGGTACGCTTCTCGTCTAAACAAGTGACTGAAGTAATCAGAAAAATGTCGAGAGGAAAATCGCCCGGTCACGATGGCCTCAGCATTGAACATCTGAAGCATGCAGGGGTCCATCTTCCGAGAGTATTGTCCTTGTTATATAATTTATGCGTGAGTCATTCATACATACCTGAGGATATGATAAAAACATTAGTAGTACCAATATTGAAGAATAAGACCGGTGATATTTCTGATGAGACAAATTATCGACCAGTATCTCTGGCAACAGTAATAGCCAAGGTGTTGGATGGTCTGCTGGACAAGTACTTGGCGACATACCTAAATATTCATGATGCTCAGTTTGGTTTTCGCCCTGGTTTGTCAACTGAGAGTGCTATTTATTGTCTTAAGCAAACTGTCCAATACTACAAACAGAGGCATACACCAGTGTATGCCTGCTATCTTGATTTGTCAAAGGCTTTTGACCTCGTACAATATGATCTGCTTTGGAGAAAGCTTAGGGAGGCTGGTCTACCATCGGATTTATTGGCGGTTTTTCAATTTTGGTACCGAAATCAATTGAACAGCGTGAGGTGGGGGGCTGCTCAATCGCCAACTTATCGTTTAGAGTGTGGGGTAAGGCAGGGTGGACTTACCTCTCCTCGGCTGTTCAATTTTTATGTGAATGATTTAATAATTAGACTCAATAATAAAAATGTTGGTTGTCGAATTGATGGAATAACTGTCAATAACCTCAGCTATGCGGATGATATGGTGTTACTTGGTCCAACAGCCGGTTCAATAAGGGAACTTTTAAAAGAGTGTCAGGAGTATGCTTCAAATCACGGTTTGGTGTATAATTGTAAAAAGAGCCAGTACATGGTCTTCAAGGCCCCTAATAGACAAATACATTACGATCCAAAAATCACTCTCAATGGTATGCCGTTGCAAAGAGTTATCACCTTTAAATATTTGGGGCACCTTGTCGATGAGAACCTTAATGATGATTTAGACATTGAGCGAGAACGCAGAGCTCTAGCTGTTAGGGGTAATATGTTGGCCCGCAGATTCGCTCGATGTAGTAAAGAGGCTAAAATAATATTATTTAAAGCTTATTGTCAAAGCTTCTACACTGCGGGTCTGTGGATCAACTACACCAAAAAGACTCTGAATAAATTTCGTGTACAATACAACAACATTTTTAGGATGCTCTTGGGATTTCCGCGTTTTTGTAGTGCATCTTGCATGTTTGCAGAGCAGCGGACTGACGATTTTTACGCCATTATTAGAAAAAAGACTGCGTCACTAATGCTTGGTATGCGCGGGAGTCCAAATAGCATTATACAAATGTTTACGGAGAAACTTGATTCTCCGTTGTTACACCATCATATTGCTGTATTAGTGAGATAATGTAATATGAATTTGTATGTATGTTCTTATATATGTGGATTTATGTATAGGTTAATGAATGTTAAAAAAAAAAATAAAATATATATTTTAAAAATAAACTAACAGGTAGCTCGTAAGTTAAATATTGTACTACTAATCAAATGGACTGTAATTGTCTGAGTGAATAAAGATTTATTATTATTATTATTATTAAAGCCAAAACAGGCCGCCATCTTGGAAAATTTTAAACGGCCATAACTCCGTAGTTATAAAAGATAGAGCACCTGAGTTTGGACTCGTTTGTTTCGTCAGAGGGAGATCTTCCCCCTCCCATCCCCTCCTCAAACCCAAAATATTAACCGTTTTCCCCCCACCCATATCTCCTCCACTATTCGTCCTAGACCTCCGACCTTGGGTTCGTTAGACGCGTCTCGGCGAGACCTATCTTTTGGCCCCAGGGGTATCCCAGTATCCCCCCCCCCCCCCCCACGACCCTCCACTTCAAAATAAATTTTGAAGTTCCCAAACGTCCCCCCACGAGACCCCCTCCCTCCCCCCCCCTGACCCCCGAAAAATTTTTTCCTCACCCCCCCTAACCATAACTCCGTTAATATCCATCCTAGACCCCTCGACCTTGGGTTCATTGGAAGCGTCTCTGTGAGACCTATCTTTTGGCCCCAAGCGAATTCCAAAATTCCCCACCCTCGACCCCCCAAACTTCAAAAGAAATTTTGAAGCTTCTAAAACTTTTCCCACGATACCCATCCCTTCCCCCCTCAGCCCCGAAAAATTTTGACCTCACCCCCCCTATACCTATCTCCGTCAATATCCATCCTAGACCCCTCGACCTTGGGTTAATTGGAAGCGTCTCTTCGAGACCTATCTTTTGGCCCCAAGGGAATCCCGAATTTCCCTCTCCCCCCCCCCACTGTAAACTCAAAACAAAGAAAAACATACTTACCTTGCTGGAGACCTGAGCCATTGAGGCGCTGGATACCTGTAAAAGAAAAACAGAGTAGTATATTAGAATAAGTAGGATAAGCTAGAAATAAGACTCAACTGTCTGTGACAGAAAATATACTATTTACTAATTTATACTGTATCAACTGTACTTATCTGAATTGACAATTAAAAAATTAGACGTTGCACTAATAGCAATATAAATACGTGATCTACACGATCACCTCGCTGCACGCGGCGAGCTGTTGACACTTAAAAATAGAAAACAGCCACATTCTGACAGTTGACAGTTGATGAGCCTTTACACTCATCAACCACTCACTTTGACAAATTCAGTCCTGCAAGCTCTTTACACTTGCAGGCTCTTTTTATTATTGACATTTCCCCTAACATCACCTCTGGCCCCTAAGCATGTTTGGCTTCCGTACGCCCGCTAAAGAAACAAGAGCAAAAAGCAAAACACCGGAAAAAGAACAAAGCCCGATGGAAATCCCAGGGACAAAGGTCGCGCAGGCACGACTGAGCCTTGAGGCTCAAATGGAGAGACCGGAGGGAAGCGGCACAGCCGGACCTGTGAGACCCAAGCCCAGAGCCCCCCAACCAGACACAAAAGGGCAGACAAAGAAGACACTCCCGACGATTTCGCCGCTTAGTAACACAGTGGGCATGAGTAGAGTCGCCGAGGCAAAAGCATGCCTTATGAAAATAAAACTGCAAATTGGCAACAGCAGGAACATTAAGACAGAAATTAAAAACGACGTACTAGAGGCCACTGAAAAGTTATATAAAATAGTAGTAGAAAGTGAAGGAGAAAGAAAGAAAGATCAAAGAAGAGAAATAAAAGACTTGACCCGGAGCCCCGAATCAGTCGGGAAAGCAGATGTGGCAAAAGACTCGGTAAAAGAAGACTGGACCAAGCACGAGTTGTTGCTAAAGAAATTGGACCAGCATAGCAAAATGCTAGAAAAGAACAAAGAAGAAATGACAGAGCTAAAGGAAGAGATAAAGGCACACAAAGAGTATATGAAAGAAGGAAAAAGCTATGCAGCTGCAGTAACGGGAGACAAGAAAAGAGAGCCAGTAGTGACCACGATGCACTCCATCGTCATAACAGCCACGAACGAGGAGGCATCGGGGGAAGAGGTCTTTGAGAAGGTAAGAACAACACTAAACGCGAGAGAGGAAGGAATGAAAATAGACAGGATTAGAAAGGCAAAGGATAGGAAAGTTATCGTTGGATGCAAGACAAGGGAAGAAATAGGTAGAGTGAAAGAAAGGCTGAGCAAGGCGGGAAAGGACCTAAAGTTGGAGGAAGTCAAAAACAAAGAACCCATGGTCCTGCTGAGGGATGTCCTAACATATAACAAGGACGAAGATATAATACGGGCACTCGTCATCCAAAATAAGGAACTACTCGGGGACGTGTGCGGGGATGGCACAAGCCTAAAGGTGAAGTTTAGGAGGAGGGCTAGGAACCCGCACGCGTCGCACGTTGCGTTGCAAGTGCCACCCGTAGTATGGAAGCGACTCACCGAGGCGGGGTCGGTCCATATAGATGTCCAAAGAATCAGAGTTGAGGATCAGTCCCCCCTGATTCAGTGCTCACGCTGCCTGGGCTACGGGCATGGTAAGCGGTTCTGCCGGGAGCAGGTGGACGCGTGCAGTCACTGCGGGGGTGCTCACCACAGGTCGGAATGTGCCGACTGGCTGGCGAGGGCGCCCCCGACGTGCTGCAATTGCGCGAAAGCCAAGCTGGGCGGGGCCGATCACAATGCCTTTAGCCCGGAGTGCCCTGTGAGGAGGAAGTGGGATGTCCTAGCTAGGTCTGCCGTAGCATACTGCTAAGGTGGACTCTAGGAACCCAGATCAGACTCCTTCCCCAGCAGGCGCGGGGTCGACAACCGTGGCGCAAGCCAACCTCCAGAGGAAACAACTAGCAACGCTAGAATTTCTTCTGGAGGCCAAACAGCGGAAGGTCGACTTCGCGCTGCTCCAGGAACCCTACGTGGGGGGGCAAGGTAGAATGAGAGATCACCGGGGGGTGAGGATCTTCCAGGGTGATAATGGGCGTGGGGCCGTGGTCAAGTCAGCCATTGCGGTGTTCAATGACGACTTGATCGTGACCCAATGCCCGACCCTAACCACAACCAACATCACAGTGGTGAAGATCCAAACCGGAGCCCGAGAACTAGTGGTCATCTCGTTCTACTTTGAACCTGACAAACCCATTGGGCCATACTTGGAGCAACTGGGGAACATAGTTGGAAAACTGGGATCCCGTGGAATCCTCATAGGGGGCGACACCAACGCCAAAAGCGTTTGGTGGGTCAGCGGGGACACTGACTCCAGGAGAGACGAAATGGCGGGTACACTCTTGGAGCACGGACTGCAGGTGCTCAACGACGACCCGACGCCGACATTTGAAACAGTGAGGGGAGGTAGGCTTTTGACTAGCCACATTGACGTGACAGCGTGCACGGAGGATCTTCTCAACCTGGTGGAGGACTGGAGAGTAGACACCACCATGGCAAGCTCCGATCATAATTGCATTTTATTTAAAATTAACAAAATAAAAATAAAGTACTATAAACAAAATTCAAAAACGACGAGAAAATTTAATACAAAGAAAGCCAATTGGGAGCAGTTTAACAAAAAATTAGAACAAATAATAAAAGACCAAAAAATTACAAAAGAAGAAATAGAAAAAATCAATAATAAAACAGAAATGGACAATATAGTGAACAGATACACGCAAATAATTTTGAAGACATGTGAAGAAACATTACCTGCAAAGAAGAATAAAAATAATATAAACTTACCATGGTGGTCCAAAGAGCTCGCGAAGATGAAGAAAGAAGTCACCACCAGGAAGAGAAGAATCCGATGCGCCGCACCAGTCCGAAGATCCAAGGTCGTCGCTGAGTACCTGCAAGCAAAAGAAAGATATGAGTCAGAAGCCAAGAGGGCACAAACGGAAAGTTGGAAGGAGTTTTGTAAGACACAAAACAGAGAGACCATCTGGGAAGGGATATACAGATGTATAGGAAAAGTCTCCAAGAGGCACGAGGACCTGCCATTGACCAGTGGAGGGCAGATCCTCAACTCCAAAGGATCGGCGGAACTGCTGGCGGTGACGTTCTACCCTGCAGATGATCCGCTGAAAGACAATCCAGAACATCGAAGAATAAGGGAAGCAGCCGCCCAAGTAAATGCTGCAGTCGATGATGGAACCCATGACCCGCCATTTACGGTAGAGGAACTCCGGGCGGCTGCAAACAGCTTTAACCCAAAGAAGGCCCCAGGAGCGGATGGTTTAACGGCGGACATCTGCAGGGAAGCCATAAACAGCCACCCGGAATTTTTCCTATCCCTGGCAAATAAGTGCCTAGAACTTGGCCACTTCCCGACCATCTGGAAGGAGGCTACGGTGATCATCCTCCGTAAGCCTGCCAAGGAGGACTACACGCACGTCAAGTCCTACAGACCTATAGGCCTTTTGCCAGTGATGGGAAAGATACTGGAGAAGATGGTAGTGGGCCGGGTTAGGTGGCATCTTCATCCAAGGACAAACCCCCGGCAGTTTGGCTTTATGCCCCAGAGGAGCACCGAAGACTCCCTCTATATACTAATGAAACATATTAGAACCAAATTAAAAGAGAAAAAGATAACGGTGGTTATCTCATTGGATATAGAGGGAGCCTTCGACAACGCTTGGTGGCCGGCCATAAGGGTCAGACTGTCGGAGGAAAAATGTCCAATTAACATCCGAAGGGTGATAGATAGCTACCTAGAGAGCAGGAAGGTCAGGGTGAGATACGCTGAGGAGGAAGTAGAAAGGTGGACCTCCAAAGGATGCGTCCAGGGCTCCATTGGGGGTCCGACTTTCTGGAACCTGCTCCTCGACCCACTACTGTATGGGCTGAGTGGCAGAGGATGTCACTGCCAAGCATTTGCGGATGACGTAGTGTTCGTATTCGACGGACACGAGATGGCACAGATCCAACGCCAGGCCAATGACACCCTCGCGTGTGTGAGGGATTGGGGAATCAAAAACAAACTCAATTTCGCGCCTCACAAGACGAAAGCGATGGTGATCACACGCAAGTTAAAATATGATTCTCCAATCCTTCACATGGGTGGGGTGGACATTGGCCTGGAAAAGCAGATCAAGATCCTGGGCATAACCATTGACGACGGGCTGACCTTCAAAGCGCACATCACAGACGTCTGCAGGAAGGCTCTGGCGTTCTACCACCAGCTATCTCGGGCGGCAAAAATCCAGTGGGGCTTGGGGCCAGGGATGGTGAAAACACTATACACAGCGGTGGTAGAACCGACGATTTTGTATGCAGCCAGTGCTTGGGCACCGGCCGCAAATAAGCTAGGGGTGCGGAAACAGCTCGCCGCGGTGCAGAGAGGCTTCGCGCAGAAGCTGACGAAGGCCTACAGGACGGTCTCACTAAACTCGGCCCTGCTGCTGGCAGGGATACTGCCCCTTGATATTCGCATAAGGGAAAATGCTTCCCTATACGAAATCAAGAGGGGGTACTCCCGGCGCGCAGTGGGAGACCGAGAGGTAGAACGTCCTGTGGCCTTCGAAAAGCTCTACCATCCAGCGCAGAGAACCGGGGTAACTTACCAATGCTTGGTGGACGGTGCAGAAGTGAACGAGATACTTAACGCTGGCATCTGCCTATTTACCGATGGCAGCAAAATCAAAGGCAAAGTCGGAGCGGCGGTCTCCATTTGGGAGAACGCCGCCGAGACCAAATCCATAAAATTAAAACTAGAATCCTTCTGCACCGTCTACCAAGCAGAAATACTGGCCCTCCACAGGGCCGTGGAAGAAGCAGTTAAAAGTGGGAGGCCGCAGTGCAGCATCCTGAGTGACTCTAGGGCAGCCCTGGAAACGGTGGCTAGCGGCGTCTCCCTGCATCCTCTGGCGTTCGAAATTAATACAAAATTACAACTTGCCAACGAACGCAACCAAAACATTAGGCTCTTTTGGATAAAAGCACACGCAAGGTTGCAGGGAAACGAGCGAGCCGACGAGCTCGCAAAGGATGCTGCACTGAAGCTCAAGACGCGGCCCCACTACGATAGATGTCCCGTTTCATTCGTCAAGAGTCAAATCCGCAAGGAGTCTGTTGACGAGTGGAACGGGCGCTACGTGGAAGGGGAAACCGCGTCTACCACCAAACTCTTCTTCCCCGACGCTGTGGAGGCCCACAGCTTGGTGAGGAAAATCCCGATAGACCACATCACAACGCAGGTGTTCACGGGGCATGGCGGGTTCTCCGAGTACTTGCATCGCTTCAAGTGTAAGGAGAGCCCGGCATGCATCTGTGACCCTGCAATGTGCGAGACTATAGTGCACGCGTTGGTTGAATGCCCAGTCAACATAGTTGATCGATGGAACCTAGAGCAGGAACTCGACTTAGAAATAAAAATAGAAAATATAAGCACAATCATGAAAGATAAGTACAGAAGACCAAAATTTATAATTTTTTGTAAAAAAGTAGCAAAAAGAATGATAATTAGAAATAAGTAGAAATAAGTAATTCTAAAACATATAAAATAGGTTTATATGGTTTTTAGATACGTAAGTCAAAAATGTAATAAAATAGATTTAGGTAATTAAACATAGTAATAAGTAGAAATAAGAAACATAGCTATAAGGATTGTAAACATATTTTATAAAAACAAATAAAGAACTCTAGACATAAGCTTACCTAGGCAATAAGCAGGACGTCCCAACGAAGGACATAGGGCACACTTTAAACTCCCAAGGAAGGAGTCAGTATAGGCATAGTTAGGAGTAAGTATTACACCCAGAGAGAATACCAACAACTCTGACGTATTAGTTAGGGGAAGCAGCGGGGCTAAACGCCCCAAAAAAAAAAAAAAAAAAAAACCTAACCTAACCTAACCTAACCGACGTTAACAAATTTGTTTTTTAATTTACATTCTTTCTTGGTTGTAGACCATAAATCACGCCGCTATTAAATGACAAATAACTAAAAATCAAAACAAAAGTTCCTTAAACTATAGTTACAGATTAGTGAATATTATATTACTGACATTTAGAAGAATATAAAACGTATGCCTAGAGTGGGCACGAATAACGACTTGCTATAAATATCTTAAACTTTGACGTTTAAAACTTTGAAAATATAAAATAGACACTTAAATTAAATCTTACCTTTTGTTGGAATTACATGGTCGTGAGGCACTCGCTACCGAAGGCTCCATCTGTAACATACAAAAATAACATTAGAATACTGTATATATTAGGAATTAACTATAAGACAGCCTGCTTGAGACAGGTCAAACTAGTTACTGACTGCAAGCCAGCTTTATACTTACTGCCGAGTATTACCAAGCTGTGACATATAACTTTATATACTTATAGATACCGACATTTACTATTCGACGGACACACATTAGCGACCAAGCCCTCTACACTTGGCGCATAGAAACTAAAATATTGACGCGATCCCTTTTTTAGAACTTAAAGTTCTCCTCCCCAAGATGTTCGGCTGTGGCTTCCGCACGCCAGCAAAAGACATAAATAGGACAACGCCAAAGACACCAGACGCTAGTCCCTCGGCAACAAGCAGGACAACAGTTGCGCAGGCCCGAATGAGTATTGAGACTAAGCTGGATAGCTCGGCTGAGGCAAAGTCTGCCGTGCCCGCTAGACAAAAGCCGAAACCAGTTGCTTCGTTGACCGTGACAAAGAGAGCCACCCCTGACGTTATGGCAGTTGACAAATCACCAACCAAAGTAGCTGAATACACAAGCAGGACAGCGGAAGCCAAGGCTTGTCTTATGAAGACAAGACTACAAATCAATAACAGCCGCAACCTCAAAACAGAAATAAAAAATGAGGTTATCTACGCCGCAGAACGGCTATTTAGATTGGTGAAGGAAGCAGAGGAGGGGACGCCCTATAGGGGCAAGGAAACACAAACGATAAACATAGGAGACCAGGGAAAAGATAATGATGTGGGTGTTCCAGAGGAAGAGGATAAAACTAGAATAGGACGAGATGAACAAAGGAAAATAATGGAAAAACTAGATGAAAATGCTAAATTACTAAAGAAAAATAAGAAAGAAATAGAAAAAATTAATCAATTGATTACAAAGGAAGCAGAAGAGTGGAAAAACTTAAGGACCTACGCAAGTGTAGCAGGCTTACCGCAGCGAGAAAAACCACAGGGAACGGAAACGGCGCTACACTCCATAGTAGTAACCTCTACAGATGATCAAGATACAGGAGACATAGTCATAGAGAGAATCAGGCAGGTAGTAAATGCCAAAGAGGACGGTTTAAAGATTGACAAAATTAGGAAAGCGAGGGAAGGAAAGTCATTATGGGATTTCAAGATAAAGAGGAACTAAAGAAGGTTAAGGAGAAAATTCAGAAGGCAGGAGATAAATTTAATGTGGAAGATATGAAAAATAAAGACCCACTCATCATCATTCGGGACGTACTGAGTTGCCATTCGGACGAAGACATATTAAAAGCCATAAGGATACAGAACAAACATATAATGGATAGAGTAGGGAAGGAAGACGATCGGATGGATATAAGATATAGGAGGAGAGCGAGGAACCCTTTGATGTCACATATAGTCATCAGAGTGTCACCGCATATTTGGAAACTCCTGACCGAAGCTGGCGCATTACACATCGACGTCCAAAGAGTCCGGGTCGAAGATCAGTCCCCATTGGTGCAGTGTTCCAAATGCTTGGGATACGGCCATGGGAAACGATTCTGCCGGGGCTCTTTGGAGGCATGTAGTCACTGCGGCGGCCCCCATCTCAAATCGGAATGCCCCGACTGGATGGCGGCTGAACCACCAACATGCTGCAACTGCCAAAAGGCAAAAATAGAAGACACCAAGCACAGCGCATTCAGTCGGGACTGCCCGGTTCGACAGAGGTGGGAAGCATTGGCGCGCTCTGCGATTGCCTATTGCTGAGATGGTCCCAGGAACTACGAGCACTACCGCAGGCAACTCCGACGTAAGGCCATACCAAGTGGCGCAGGCCAACCTGCAAAGAAAAGCGTTAGCCACTAACGAATTCATGCTGATGGCTACACAAAAGAAGATAGCATTTGCGCTGATCCAGGAGCCGTATGTCGGAGCAACAGGTCGAGTAAAGGATTACGGGGCCGCCAGAATCTTCCAGTGTGCGGCGCAGACAACGGGACATGTCAAGGCGGCTATCGCAGTATTTGATAGCGATATTGAAGCTATAATCTGCCCAGAATTTACAACTACCAATATAGTCGCAGCGAAAATCCGCACCAATGCCTGGGAGATTTTGGCGGTCTCGTTTTATTTTGAACCGGACCAACCACTTGACGAATACCTCGAACATCTGAGGAAAATAGGTCACAAGTTAGGCTCGAAGGGACTATTTGTTGGTGGCGACGCAAACGCCAAGAGCTTGTGGTGGAGTCGGGAGGCTGACCGGAGAGGCGAGATGGTGTCCGACTGGCTGGATGAAACCGGCCTCCATATACTGAACGAAGGCAATATGCCAACGTTCTACACAGTGAGGGGAGGAAGAGTCTACTCCAGCCAGGTGGACATCACTGCCTGCTCCGTCGACCTCTTGAACAAAATTGGTGACTGGAAGGTGGAGGAGGGCCTGGTCAGTTCAGATCACAATGTAATAACCTGTGAAATAAAACTACAAAGAGCTAAAGCTATAAAAATTAAAGCAACTACTAGAATATATAACACTAAGAAAGCTAATTGGACAGAATTTAATAATAAATTTACACAATTAACAAAAGAAAATAAAGTCAATAAAATAGAAATAGATAAAATACAAGACAAAGAAGAGCTAGATAAATACGTAGAAAATTACACGGATATAATAATAAAAGCTTGCGAAATCTCCTACCTATTGGCGGAAGATAACGCAGAACACCGGCGAATTCGGGAACGAGCTGAGCGGGTAAATGATTGGTCACAAGGTGAGATGCGGGATCCACCATTCACCATGTATGAACTCAATGCCACACTGAGGAGTTTTAACCCGAAAAAAGCCCCAGGCTCAGATGGTTTAACGTCGGACATCTGTGCGCAGGCGATCACTCGAGATCCGATGTCTTTCCTATCACTGGTAAATAAGTGTCTAGAATTAGCGTACTTCCCGAAGATCTGGAAAGAGGCCACCGTTATCATCCTACGGAAGCCAGGAAAGGAAAATTATAACATGGCCAAATCATACAGACCTATAGGACTATTACCAGTGATGGGAAAGATATTCGAAAAAATGGTGGTGGGCAGGCTAAAATGGCACATACTGCCTAACATAAGCATGCGCCAATACGGGTTTATGCCACAAAGGGGCACCGAAGACTCCCTCTATGTCTTAGTGAAACATATAAAAGAAAAACTTAAACAAAAGAAAATCACAATCATGATATCCTTGGACATAGAGGGGGCCTTCGATAGCGCCTGGTGGCCGGCTCTAAAAAACCGCTTGGCAGAAGAACAATGCCCACCAAACATTAGACGAGTGATCGCCAGCTATCTAGACGACCGACTAGTCAGGGTCAGATATGCCGGTACGGAGATCCCGAGGAGAACCAGCAAAGGCTGCGTGCAGGGGTCTGTCGGAGGACCAATCCTGTGGAACCTACTCCTTGATCCCCTATTAAGGGGACTCGAAAGCCGGGGCGACTACTGCCAGGCATTCGCTGACGATGTCGTCCTGGTTTTCGACGGGGATTCCGCGGGCGAGGTCCAAAGACAGGCCAATGCCGCACTCGCCTATGTGCGGGATTGGGGAGTTCGTAACAAGTTGAAATTTGCACCACACAAAACGAAGGCGATGGTTGTAACCAAGAAACTGAAGTACGACTCGCCAATCCTGCGCATGGGCGGGGTCGATGTTGGTCTCTCCAAGGAGATCAAGATACTCGGCGTGACCATTGACGAGGGCCTCACTTTTAAAGCCCACATTACGGCAGCGTGTGGGAAAGCGATGGCCTTTTATAAAAAGCTGGCAACGGCAGCAAGGGTGCAATGGGGCTTAGGGCCTCAAATTATAAAAACGCTCTACACTGCGGTCGTCGAGCCGACCATACTATACGCATCTAGTGTATGGGCGCCAGCATCCAACAAAGTGTATGTGAGAAAGCAGCTCGACGGCCTGCAGAGGAGTTTTGCCCAGAAGCTGACGAAGGCTTACAGGACCGTCTCGCTGAACTCGGCCTTACTGCTCGCGGGACTCTTACCCCTAGATATAAGGGTGCGGGAAACCGCACTCTTATTCGAAATCAAGAAGGGCTACTCCTCGCGAGTGGTGGGGGACAGGGAAGTTGAGGCACCTGAGGCCTTCGTTAGCCTAAGCCATCCAGCAAGACGTAGAACCATGGCTCTGCGTTTCCTGATGGACGGTGCAGAGTTGGCCCAGCATACTGCCGATTCCATAAACATCTATACGGACGGCAGTAAGATAGAGGGTAAAGTCGGAGCTTCACTCTCCATTTGGGAGGATGAAGCCGAGACCAAAACTAAGAAACTCAAGCTGGAGTCATACTGCACCGTCTATCAGGCGGAGCTGTTAGCGCTTAAATACGCGGTGGACGAGGCCCTGATCGCCAATGCACCCCAAATCAACATCTTCTGCGATTCCAGGTCGGCTCTTGAAACAGTCACCAAAGGTGACTCCCTCCATCCCTTGGCGTTCCAAATTAATAAAACCATAACATCTATAGAAGAACGCAACAAAATACTAAACCTATTTTGGATAAAAGCCCACGCAGGGATGGAAGGGAATGAAAGAGCCGATCGGCTCGCAAAGGATGCTGCCTTAAAATTAAAAATAAGGCCACACTACGATCGGTGCCCGATTTCATTCGCCAAACGACAAATTCGCCATGAGTCGATTGGCGAATGGAACCAAAGGTACACGACCGGAGAAACCGCTTCGGTCACAAAGCTTTTCTTCCCAGACGCCACCGAAGCACACAAAATTGTGAGGAGGCTTACCCTGGAGCCAGTTATCACGCAGGTGCTCACGGGCCACGGCGGGTTCTCCGGGTACTTGAACCGATTCAAGTGCAAGGAGAGCCCGGCGTGTCCCTGTGACGCTGATATAGACGAAACTGTCCCGCATATATTGTTCGATTGTCCTATACATTTAAAAGATAAAGTAGCGGTAGAAAACTTAATAAATACTGAATTGAAACCGGAAAATATACACGAAATAATGATAGACAATACAAAAAGGGATATATTTTTAAAATATTGTATTAAAGTTGCAAAGAAGGTAATAAATAAAAATAGTAGCAAATAATTGCTAAATTATATAATATGAGATTATATGTTGTAGCAATTGAACCTAGAATAAGAAACATTAATTTATATAGATAATAAGATAGTTTGCAAGTAGATAATAAGTGTATATAGAAGGAAATATATATATATATATATATATAATAAAAAAAAGCAAAAAAAAAAATAATGTAAGGACGAATGATTTATCGTAAGTTAAAGTACGAAGAAGTTAATAAAAGTAACATAAAAGAACGAATTATGGTAATGAATAAATTAAATGAAAGAAATAAACAACCAGAAATAAACTACTCTGGTGCAGCCAGGGGATCTAGAAAAAAAAAAAAAAAAACCTAACCTAACCTAACCTTTTTTTTTTTTTTTTTTTTTTTTTTTTTTTTTTTTTTTCTCGCGGGGAAAATCCCTTTACGGACCATCCCACCCCCGAAGGGGCGGGGGTGTGTCGGACTTACCGGTGCGCCTTCCGGCCCAGCGAGACGTGGAGCTGGGTCGGGTCCCTATCGTAGTCTGCGCACCGAAATACCGACTAAAAAACCCCGCGTTGGCCACCATCGGTGCACTTTGGAGACGGCCCCGGGATACTGCTGAACAGACGCGCCAGGACCGCCTCCTTGTGCACTGCCGCTTAGAGCGACGCGGCTTCAAACGCCTTTGGCGTTACGTCTCGCGGGCCGCCAGGATAGGGAAGGCGGCCCCGTGTGGCCTCTGCGGCGCCGGGTTAGTTGGCGTCCCGGCGCCTAGTTCGTCGTCTGCGGTGATGACGAGCGGGATCCCGATGCCCGATGGAGATCGCCCATTCCTCCAGGGCCTCGCCCCGCGCGTCAGTCACCGACGAACCCCAAGCCAAGGATTTGGCGTTGAAGTCGCCGGCTACAAGCAGCGGGCGAGGCTGACTGTCTTGCACCATCAGGGCCCCCAGACGGACGAGAAAGTTTTCAAAGTCCGCCAGGGACCTGTTAGGAGAGAAATAAACACCTACGACCCATATCCCTCCCAACAGAACCGCCACACATCCCGAGCCCTTCGCTACTTTTTCGAAGGGCGGGGAGCCGGCAGCGCCCCGTGTGGTGATGGCCACCGAGCCATCCAGGTCCCCGGCCCACTCATCAGTGTCGGGGACAGAGTGTGGCTCAGAGACCACAGCCACGTGAATCAACCATTCTGCCAGGGACTGGACGAGCATGCCCTGTGCTCCCCGGCAGTGGTTTATGTTCGCCTGGAGGAAGTTCAGCGCCATTTATGACTGGGCGATCTCCATCATCTCTGGGCGGGACGGTTGCGGACGCGCCACTGCTCCGGCACCCACGCCGCGCTGAGGACGGGGCGGGACCGGTGATGCAGCGCAGGCCTTACCGCCCACCCTGTGGTCCGCGGGTTTTCCTGCTTCTGCGCAAAGCATGCAGTGCGGGTCCGCGGAGCACCCCCTTGCCTTATGGCCAGGTTGACCGCAGCGGTAACAGAGCCCGCTGCGGTCACACTCATCTGTGCAATGCACCCTTACGTGCCCCTTGTATAGGCAGCGGAAGCAGCGCATGGGCCGTGGCTCAAGAAGCCTCACTCCCGCTGCCACCCATCCAACTAGGACACGTCCTGCTTTGACAGCTTTCTCCGCTGCCTTGGCAGGACAGCGGAGCCAAACTGCGCCCAAGCCCGAGCGCTCGGCACGTACCTCCCCAACCTTGACATCCTCCGAGGAGCACTCACCGAGGCGGGCGATGGCCGCTGCGACTGCCTCGGGTGTGACTGAAGCGTCCAAACCCGAGACGCGCAACTCCGCGGTCTTGACGGGTCGGGTGACTCGCACGTCTTCCTCCGACCCACGGAGAGCTTTCCCTCATTTTAGTGATGAGGGAGTCGGCCTTCGCCTCTGATTCGGGCCCGGGCACTTCAAACAGGTAAGCCCCTGTGGCTACCCGTCTTGGCCTCAGCCCCGCCGTGATACCCAGGCTGGCGAGGTCAATCTTCGCCGTGACCTCTTGCAGGACCCGCGCATAGGTTACTCCCCGCTCTAACGCCTGCGGCGTCACCGTCAGAGTGACGGCGGCTTTACGCGGCAGGCGGAGCCTGGGAGCGGTTTTACGCGGGGCCTGGGCTGGCTGAGGAGCCACCCGGGGCTTCTTTTTGCCCCTCCTGGCCACCACTGTCCACGGAGCCTCCGTGGTCGTGGCGGGTTGCGGGGGCGGAAGCGGAGTTTTCAACCTGGGGGCGCGTTGACGGCGTCCCCGGACGCGACCGCGTGACTCCCTGGAGGCCACTTGAGGTGGCTCCGGAAATGTAGCAGCTGCAGCAGGTCGGGCTGTCGCTGCAGGTTGGCCAACGGCTACAGGGGCCACCCTTACTCTTCTTGCTCCTAGAGCCGGCCACGAAGTTCCCAGTGGCGACGCCACAGGGGGCTGCGGCTTTGGAGCTGCCTGGGCTCTCGCCCTGTCGGCAGCCAGCGGGGGCCTAAGGATCGGCTCTGGAGGCAGCCGCATGGCGAATGCCTCGAGTTTGGCGTCCACCCTCGCCATATGTACCTCCAGGAGCTGTTTTATAGGATCCAACCCTAGTCCGCCAGAGGAGTCTGCCAACTCCACCACTGGTCGTTGCTGCGTGGCCAGCAGCTCCTGCAGGATCTTCCCTTGGGCAGCCAAGGCTGCCTCCAGTGCCGTCACCTTGTCGCGGAGGGCACGCTTCTCCGTTTCTGCTCTTGCGAGCTCCGCAGGGGGCGGCTCCTGTGCCAGCGCCAGCAGCTGCGACACGCTCTCGTTAAGGTCCCTGACATACGTGCCCTTTAAATGTCGGGACGTCCGAGAGACATTCTGGATCCGCTCCGCCATCTTCATCAGCACCTCGCTGCGGGTGACCGGGGTTTCACCCCTGGGAGCCGGTTTAGTCCAAGGGTGAGCTTCCTTGGCCTTTCGCAGCTCGGCCTCATCTGTCTCCATAGCCTGAGCCTCGTGGACGCGCTCTACGTCCAAAGCTGCGTCATAAGCCGCCTGAGCCCTTTCGAGTTCCTCGTCCTCGGCATCCGAGCTATGCTTCGGAGCTAGGGGTCTCCGTCTCTGTTTCTTTTTGGTGGCAGCACGGGAGTCCGTCTCCACCGCACTACCACCATCACTGGCCTCGTACCAGCACTAGGGTTCTCCAGCCTGGAACGCCACTCCTCCACAGCGGACCTGCGGAGGGAGGCCAAAATGGCCCTCGACCTCTCGGGGGACCAACCTCTGCCCACGCCCGGACGCCTCCTCTCGCCGGAAGAAAGCCGACGAAAGGGTCCTCGCGTCCAGCACCCAGGGCAGAGTTCCCGCCAATACGCAGGCCGCCTCGTGCGAGACCGTGCGGTAGCCCCTGATAATCCGCTGCGCCACCATGCGCTGCGGACGATGCAGCAGGCGGACACAACGGTCGCCCAGGGACTCGGGCCAAACAACGGGAT
>WUWR02000245.1:0-22500 GCA_009982885.2 Hyles vespertilio
ATTTCTCTCCTGCGTATCTAATCTGACCTTCATGCTCTCGAGGTAGCGTCTATCCCCGTCGGACGTGGTGATCTGGACAGTCCTCCTTCCGCCAGTATGACCCTTAGGGCCGGCCACCTGCACTACGAAGGCTCCCTCTATGTCCAAGATATGATAACAACTATCTTTTTTCAGCGATTTTACTTAATCTGTTTATCAGGACATAGAGGGAGTCTTGGTGCTCCGCCTAGGCATAAAGCAAAACTGCCGGAGGGCTGGTCCTAGGGTGAAGATGCCACCCACTCCGACCCACCACATCTCTCCAGAATCTTTCCATCACCGGCAAAAGGCTATAGGTCTGGTAGGGACTTTACCTGTGGGTAGTCATCCTTGGCCGGCTTACGGAGTATAAATACCGTAGGCTGCTTCCAGATGGTCGGGAAAGTGCCACGTTTAGGCACTTATTTGCCAGTGATAGGCACAATCCCGGCGACTGTCGCTGGCGGTTTGCAGAATCCGCTGTCAACCCGATGCTCCCGGAGAACTCTTCGGTGAAGCGTTTGTAGCAGCATGTAGTTTTCGGGATGTAAATGGTGGGTCATTGGGTCGCCAGCATTGACTACGTCATTTACTCGAGCGGCTGCTTCTCTATTATTGATGGTCTTGAGTGTCTGACAGGGATTATCCTCGGGGTTAGAATGTCATGCCAGCAGTCGCAGATTCTCTGGCGCGAGGTCAGTCCTCCAATTGCAATGGCAGGTCCTCGTGTTTTTACCTACTTTTCCCAGCACCTGTATACTCAATCCCCTATGTGTTACTTTACTTTGCACCTTACAAAACTCCTTCCAGGCTCTACATGGTTTCCTCTTTGCCTCCTGTTCATACTTCTTTGATTGCAGGACTCCGCGACGACCTTGGCTCTTCGAACCGGCGCTGCACATCGGATTCTCCTCTTCCTGGTGGTGACTTCTTTCTTCATCCTGGCGAGCTCCTTCGACCACCCATGGTACGTTCATTCTATTTTTTTCTTAATGACTGGTATAGTTTCATTACATGACTGTACAATTGTTTCTATATATTTATTTACTGTTTTGTCTATTTCTGTTTTGTATTTAATTTACTTATTTCTTCTTCTGTATTTCATTTTCTGTTATTAATTGTTCTAATTGTGTCTAAATTGATTCCATTTCGCTTTTTTGGTATTGAATTTCTTTGTTGTTTTGGATGTTTGTACTGTGTATTTTATCTTTGTTTTATTAATTTTAAAACTATGCTATTGTGGTCGGAGCTCGCCATGGTGGTATCCACTCTCCAGTCCTCCACCAGGTTGAGGAGGTCCTCCGTGCATGCCGTGACGTCGATGTAGCTTTTGAGGAGTCTACCTCCTCTGATCGTCTCAAATGTCGGCATCAGGCCGTCGTTGAGCACCTGCAATCCCCTTTCCCAAGCATCCCCGCCATGCCTCCCCTCTAGTGTCGGTGTCCTCGCTGCCCCACCACACGCTTTTGGCGTTGGTGTCGCCCCCCATGAGGATGCAATGGGATCCCAGTTTTTCGACTATATTCCCCAGTTGCTCCAGGTATGGCCCTATGGGTTTTATCGGGTTCAAAGTAGAACGAGATGACCGCTATGTCGCGAGCCCCAGTGAGGATCTTCACCACTGTGATGTTGGTCGTGGTCAGGGTCGGGCATTGGGTCACGGTCAAGTCGTCATTGAACACTGCAATGGCTGACTTGACCACGGCCCCCTGCCCGTTGTCTCCCTGGAAGATCCTCACCCCCGGTGGTCTCTCATTCTACCCTGACCCCCCACATAGGGCTCCTGGAGTAGCGCGAAGTCGACCTTCCGCTGTTCGGCCTCCAGAAGAAACTCCAGCGTAGCTAGTTGTTTCCTCTGGAGGTTGGCTTGCGCCACGGATGTCGGCCCCGCGCTAGCTGGGGATGGGGTCTGATCTGGGTTCCTGGGATCCACTTTAGCAATATGCTACGGCGGATCTCGCCAGGATATCCCATTTCATCCTCACGGGGCACTCCGGGCTAAAGGCATTGTGCTCGGTTCCGCCCAACTTGGCTTTCGCGCAGTTGCAGCACGACGGGGAGCCCTTGCCAACCAGTCGGCACACTCCGACCTGTGGTGAGCACCCCCGCAGTGGCTGCACGCGTCCACCTGTTCCCGGCAGAACCGTTTGCCATGCCCATAGCCCAAGCAGCGAGAGCACTGAATCAGTGGGGACTGATCCTCAACTCTAATCCTCTGTACGTCAATGTGGACCGACCCCGCTTGCGTGAGTCGGTTCCACACGACCGGTGGCACCTGCACCGCTACGTGGGACGCATGCGGGTTCCTCGCCCTTCTCCTGAACTTAATTTTCAGGCACGCGCCGTCCCCGTACACGTCCCCCAACAGAGCCTTGTTCTGGGTAAGTAGTGCTCGCACTATGTCTTCGTCTTTATTATATGAGAGGACGTCTCTCAGCAGGACCATCGGGTCCTTGTTTGGGACATCTTCCATCCTAAGTCCTTTCCCCGCTGTCCTTATCTTCTCTTTGACCCTGCCCATCTCCTCTTTTGTCCTACATCCCACGATGACCTTTC
Source organism: Hyles vespertilio (assembly GCA_009982885.2). Lineage (NCBI taxonomy): Eukaryota > Metazoa > Arthropoda > Insecta > Lepidoptera > Sphingidae > Hyles > Hyles vespertilio. Next base: position 2,575 of record WUWR02000245.1, read on the forward strand.
TATCTTTTGCTTTCCTGATCTTGTCAATTTGTATGCCCTCCTCCTTTGCGTTGAGGGTCGTCCTTATCTTGTCGAACACCTCTTCGCCCGATGCTTCCTCGTCCGCCGCTGTTATGACGATAGAATGCATCGTGGTCGGTGTTTGTTTTCCCTCTTTAGGGCCTGTCAATACTGCTGCATAACTTCTCCCTTGTTTTATTTCCTCTCTGTTCAGCTGTATCTCCTCTTTCAATTTGGTCATTTCCATTATATTTTTTTCCAACATGTCCATGTGTTCGTCCATTTTTTTTAATGAGTGTCTCATGTTTTGTCCATTCCTTATCTACCTGTTCTACCTTTTTTGCTATCTCTGGGCTTTGGGTCGGGTCTCTTCCTTCTTTCCTTTGTTCTTTTCTCCTTTCCCCCTCACTTTCTACTATCAATTTGTACATTCTTTCGGTAGCCTCTAATACGTCATTTTTTATTTCAGTTTTTAGGTTCCTGCTATTGTTCATTTGTAGCTTGATTTTTATAAGACAGGCTTTGGCTTCGGCTGCTCTATTCATCCCCCCGGTGTTTCCAGGTGGCGAGACGTTCGGGGCTGCCTTTTTGGGTTGACCCTTCACGTCCCCCAGGAGACCTCTTGACTTCGGCCTCGCCGGCGCGGCTGTACTCGTTCCCTCCGGTCTCTCCATCTGAGATTCCAAGCTCAACCGCGCCTGCGCGACCTTGGTCCCTGAGATTTCCATAGGGCTGTGGGATTTTTCCGGTGTTTTGCTGGTTGACCTACTGTCCTTTGCAGGGGTGCGGAAGCCGAACATGTTTATATGGGGCCAGAGGTTATGTTAGGGGAATGCGTCTTATAATGTTAAAATTCCTGCAAGTGTATATGGCTTGCAGGAGGTCAATATATGTATGCTAAGTTGGTGAGTGTAAAGGCTCACCAACGGTCAACTTTAACTTAAGAATTTAAAATTTTAAAATATTTAATACCTTTCTTTTATTTTCCAGGTGCCGGTATTGGAGCAACTCACTGTGTGCAGCGGGTGGTCCCCGAGCGTTGCTCAGGTAAGTATATAGTTTCCGAGATTACTCTCGGAGTGTTTGTCTGTCACTTATTCTACTTTAATTTATGTCTTAAAACTAGATTGTTATATACAATTGATATATAGAATCGGGTTTTTGACAGCCCCTGTCGATGATTCCACTTAGTTCACCACTGGCTAAGTTTGGTTTTTCGGGATAGTGGTGGGGGGGAGGGGGAATTTAGGAATTCTGTATGGGTAGAATTGTAGTCCTCACCGAGCGGTTCTAACGAACCCAAGGTCGGTGGGTCTACGACTGATAGGTACGGAGATAGGAATAGGGGAGGTGAGGTAAAAATTTTGTGGTGGGGGCAAGTGGGGTGGGAGGGCGGTAGGTTTCACGGGGAGACGATTGGTGGCCTCAAAAATATTTTTGGGTGTGGGGGGTTGTGGGGGGGGAATTTGGGGATTCTGTCAGGGCAGGATTGTAGCCCTCCCCGAGCCGGTTCTAACGAACCCAAGGTCGGTGGGTCTACGACTGATAGGAGCGGAGATAGGAATAGGGGGGGTGAGGTAAAAATTTTGTGGTGGGGGGGAGGGGGGTAGGTTTCGCGGGGAGACGATTGGTGGCCTCAAAATATTTTTGGGTGTGGGGGGTTGTGGGGGGGGAATTTGGGGATTCTGTCAGGGCAGGATTGTAGCCCTCCCCGAGCCGGTTCTAACGAACCCAAGGTCGGTGGGTCTACGACTGATAGGAACGGAGATAGGAATAGGGGGGGGTGAGGTAAAAATTTTGTGGTGGGGGCAGGTGAGGGGGGAGGGGGTAGGTTTCGCGGGGAGACGATTGGTGGCCTCAAATATTTTTGGGTGTGGGGGGTTGTGGGGGGGGAATTTGGGGATTCTGTCAGGGCAGGATTGTAGCCCTCCCCGAGCCGGTTCTAACGAACCCAAGGTCGGTGGGTCTACGACTGATAGGAGCGGAGATAGGAATAGGGGGGGTGAGGTAAAAATTTTGTGGTGGGGGGGAGGGGGGTAGGTTTCGCGGGGAGACGATTGGTGGCCTCAAAAATATTTTTGGGTGTGGGGGGTTGTGGGGGGGGAATTTGGGGATTCTGTCAGGGCAGGATTGTAGCCCTCCCCGAGCCGGTTCTAACGAACCCAAGGTCGGTGGGTCTACGACTGATAGGAACGGAGATAGGAATAGGGGGGGTGAGGTAAGAAATTTTGTGGTGGGGATAGGGGAGGGGGGGGGGGTAGGTTTCGCGGGGAGACGATAGGGCACTAGTTTGATTTGAGGGTGGGGGAGGTGGGGGGTGGTCTGGGGAACACTTTTCGTAAAAAGTGGGCGGAGCCTAAAATTTTGTTTGGATTTTTGGGAGTGGGGGCGGGGCCAGCTGTCAGTCTGAAATTAAATTAAATTAAATACAACTGGGCTGTCACCAATCCACAATTCAATAATTATTAATTGGTCCCAGAAAACTTTGGGATCCTGTACATACACAATAAAATACAATACAATTCACAATTTTAAGATATCTATTGGTTTCCGGAACCTTCAATGTATAATTCAATGATTATTCAAAGTTCAAGTTTCGGTCTTTACCATTACATGCACCTTTGGTAGACCTTTGGTAATTTCCTTTAAGGTCGGTGATAGAATGAATATTCGAGGTCAATGATTATATTTTATATCTACAGTTTTCTACCTTGCCTCGGTTTTTAATTTATTACTACTTAGTTATTAAATATTTCCAAATTAGGTTTTTTTTTTTTTTTTTTTTTTTTTTTTTTTTTTTTTTTTTTTTTTTTATACAAGATTCTACGATTCCTGGGCTATTTACTAGTATTTTTTTTTTTTTTTTTTTTTTTTTTGTTTTTTTTTTTTTTTTTTTTTTTTTTTTTTTTTTTTTATTTTTATTCTAATTTACAATTTGAATTTTAATTAACTACTTAATTTCTAGATTTAGGATTTTAAAGATTTTATAAAGATTTTAACCTTAGGTGTAGTTCCGGTGATAATTTGGTGGTGTTCCCGTGGTCGTATCCTGGTGTTGTTGGTGTCGTTGGCTGCCTGAGGTCATCTTCTTCCAGATTCTTTAGTCAGACAGACTTCGTAACCATACTCTTCCAGGGTATTCCCTCGGGAAGCAATTTCCAAAATCGTCTTTTTTGTCTTCTGGCCGATTTCGCTTATTTTTTGTGGATATCTTAGGGAGGGTTAAAAAATGCTTTCTGCACCTTTTCCCGGTTTCTATATGTTATATTTTCCAAGAAAACGACTATTTTCAATTTTCTGGTTAATTCCAGAATTTCTTGTCTCAGTTTTTATTTTATATCTTTTTTGTTTTTTGTGTTTTCCAAATTTTCTTTTTTGTGCCTGAAAGGTGATGAGCCAGGCTACAGGAATCCAAATTCAGAAAGGTATGTCAAAGATCGCTTTGACGAGTTATGGCCTTTCGAATTTTGGGGGTGAACTTTTGGAACACTTTTTGTTAATTACTTCGTTTATCTTTAAGATTTTCCAAATTTTCTTTCGGGGTCGTTTTCCACTCCTATGCCCCTATATTTATTGGTTAAGAGATTTTCAAAAATCTCTTTTTCGGCGATTTTCCACCACGTGGTGAATTTTTATTTTTCTAAATTTCTCCAAATTTATGGGGTGGAAAAATCTGATTTTTTCAGGGGTTGTAGAGGGTGTCGCTACGCAACTTTTCACACTTAAAAAACTATGGGTCGTCGATCGTTAAAAGCGGCGTTTCACTTTTAAGTTTTGAGCACGTGTTTTTGAGGTTTAGGTTAGGTTAGGTTAGGTTGGCGCCGGGACGCAAACTAACCCGGCGCCGCAGAGGCCACACGGGGCCGCCTTCCCTATAGGTTCGCCTTCCTCGGTGCGCAGAATACGATAGGGACCCGACCCAGCTCCACGTCTCGCTGGGCCGGAAGGCGCACCGGTGAGTCCGACACACCCCCGCCCCTTCGGGGGTGGGATGGTCCGTAAAGGGATTTTCCCCGCGAGAAAAAAAAAAAAAAAAAAAAAAAAAAAAAAGTTAGGTTAGGTTAGGTTAGGTTAGGTTAGGTTAGGTTAGGTTAGGTTAGGTTAGGTTAGGTTAGGTTAGGTTAGGTTAGGTTAGGTTAGGTTAGGTTTTTTTTTTTTTTTTTTTTTTTTTTTTTTTGTGGGGCGTTTAGCCCCTCTCGTTCCCCTAACTATTGTCAGAGACTTTGTGTGCTTCTCTCTTAGTGTATACTTACACCTATCTGTCTATCATACTCCTTTTGGAGTTTCGTGTTTCCTAACTCCTTCTTAGGGAGGTCCTGCTTATGGCCTATCTGGTGTTTTATTTTCTAAGGTTTCTTTATTTTAATTCAATGTTACATTTTCTAATTGCTACTTACATATTTTTACTTAAGTCTATTTACAATCTATTTGCTTACGTTTCTAAAGTATATAATAACTATTATATATTTTAGTCAAAACTTATTTCTACTTATTCCTATTTATTACTTTACTTGCTATTTTCTTACAATAATTTATAAACCTAAGTCTAAGAAAATTATAATTACTAATTGTGTTGTATGTGTATAAATGTTTATATAAATGTTAATGATGTTAGTGTTTCAGACTAATCTGGAAGAGTTTAATTGTGTTTGAGTGAATATGAGTGGAAATTATGTTAGTGTGTAAAGTTTGTGTGTGACAATTAGGGAGGTTCGTACATGGTGAAATTATGTATATAATTAAGGAATTATAGTTAAATTTCTGTATGGAATGTTAGGCGCGAAAAATTAGTTATAATGTGTAGTGCTACAAGTGAATTGCTGTTGAATAATATGAATATTTGATTTTGATAAAGTGATTAGATAATCAATATTATGGTAATGTGTAGTAAAATTTTTTAAAAGTAAATATGTATTTATATCAAAATTTAAAGGGAATATACTTAAGATTAACACAAGAGTAAAAAGAATCTTGGATGTTGGTGCGAACAATGCCCATTGTTCTCGGCTCGACCGTGGGAATATTTGCGCGCAGCAGCGCTACTGACCGGTCGGCCGAATGCAATGACGTAATGAGTAGTTTGATATATTATTTGTAAGGAAATATGTGTACACCGTGAAGGTTATTAATTGTTTAATGTGTGTTAATCTTAAAGTTAATGTCTGTATGTAATTACCCTAGAGATAATTATGTGTGGCGCAAATATTTATATATTATATAATAATTTGTATAAAGTATAATTAATATAATTGTGATGTGTAATAGATGTAGTTTAATGTAAATATGTATTTATATCAAGTTTCACGGGGAATATCATAATAGTTAAAACAAAATAAAAAGAATGTTGGGTGTTGGTTCGAACAATACCCATTGTTCTCGGCGCGACCGTGGGAAAATTTGCGCGCAGAGGCGCTCCAGTTCGGTCGGCCGAATTCAATGACGTAATGTGTAGTTTGATATATTCGTTAAAGTAATATGTGTCACCGAGTATGTTGATTAATTGTTTAATGTGTATTGATCATAAAGTCAATGATTGTATGTAACAACCCTATAGGTAATTATGTGTCGCGCAAATATTTTAATAATTTGTATAATGAGTAATTAATATAATGGTGATGTGTAATATATTTAGTTTAATGTAAATATGTATTTATATCGAATTACGAGGGGAAATAGAAATGAAATAGGTGGAGTAATACATATGTCCGTGTGAGAAAATGAATTGGACAAGATGAGGAAGTTAATGTTAATGTAGTACATGTATATAAGTAAGACATAATATGATGTAAGTTGTTTGAGAAGTGTGAATTTACGTGGCTCCTAGTGGATGATATAAGCACTATACAGTGCAGTCATTCACAAGGGGCTCACGCTCCGCCGTACATTATGCGATCCTTGCACCGCTGCGAAGGCTAACTCGACTAAGCGAATTTGCTATTGCGCGGCGCAGGCGCATGGCGTATTTTCCCTGCAAGGAAGTTCCGCAATGCACAGCAGATTTAAATAGTGTTATACGTGAGATACATTATTAAAAACTTATTCTAGGCACATTTAGCTTATTTATTGGTGAAGAGTAATTCTTCGAAAAATAAAAATGAGAAAGAAATCAATCACTTAAAAACTTAATATTAAACTTATGATATAGTGGTTTTTCATTGCAATTAAACAGTGTTTTGGTAAGGAAATCAGACAATATTGAAGGGTAAAGGTGCATGAGTCACAGTGGAATGTAAATAAACGATAATCTAAGTTGTGTAGAAAATTAAATGTTAAAGTTGTTTACAGTAGCTTGCAACAGTGCCCCTTGCCGTTGCCTCAGTTACTCGCAAGAAATGCAAATTGCCCAGGCATACGGCAGGCGTCGATCTTAAAATCCTTATGGGAAACTTCAATGAATGCTACTGTTATAAAGTGAAATAAGATACATCGGTACAGAAAATAGGATACATTGGAAGTGAAAATGGTAACAAGTGTATATTAATATTGTAGACTAGATATGAAAAGAAAAGAAAAAGCCGTTGAATGAGTGATTGATAAATATGGAGTACATGTGATGTATTTATTATGTGAAGGTGAGAAAGGAAAACCAGTGTTAGTTCTGTAAAGAGGGACTTAAAACTATACATGGAATACAACTATTATTACAATATTAAGAGCTAACTAACTTAACAAAAGAATATAATATATTTAAAACATCGCTTGCCCGTCGAGTCGAGCCCCGTTTGGTCTAGTTTGTGACTACAGTGCATGGAATAAGGTCGAAAATATTTTGTCGATTACACTCCATGAGAGGGGCCTGAGGCGGCACCGAGGCGCCAGGAGGCAGGGGGGTTAGGGGCTCGCGCGGCGGGCGGGCGCTGCGTACTGAATGCTAACAATAGGCACAAATTGATAATAGCAAGGTGATATCAAGCCGCACTGATGATAGTACGGGCCGATATCACCCCGCTTACACGATAGTGAATGTTACAATTAAAATTAGTCTTACATGCTAGGTTACTATGCTTATAAAATAGATTCATTCATACATATGCAAAAGTTGGGTAATTATACCGCAATAGTAGTGTTGGAGGTAATGTAGGGTAAGACTGAGAGGTGTAGAGTGGGAAATGAGGATGGAGATAAGAGGGCGTGGGAGATGATTGGTATGGATAGTTAAAGAAGGGAAGCACATATTTTAGTGTATAAAATAAAAGAACATAAGTAGTAGAGTGAATTAATAATAAGTAGTGGTTGTATAAAATAAAATAAGCTTAAGATTATTTGTATAACTAACATAGTAATGGTTTGTACAATATATATTAGGTGCTACTTACTGAGAGAGTGGAGTTTTAGCCCGCCGAGTGTTGGCGCAGGAATCGAGCCGAGATGCCGCTACGCGAAGGCGGCTCAGGCGACGCGAACCCAAGCCATGCTCAAGCGAGTGTGTGTCGAATGTGTGTAAGGTGTGTGTGAGTTGTGCTTGCGGTGTGTAAATGCCTGTTTAGTAGTTAGCGATTTGTATGAGTGTTGTTAAGTGTGTCGATTCAACTCCGGAACCGACACGGGGCGCGGTGTTATGCGCATGCGCTCTCGTTAAGCAATAAGGGAGAGTGCGGGCTACTGGCCGTAATCGACCCGTTGCCCGATCCTCTCCCTCATTGAGCGGAGGCGCGGACAAGTGGGCGATGTCGCCTTATGTCCCGTGTCGGTTTTAGAGTTGAAACGAGTGTTGTGGCTGACACAGTTGTAGCAAGTTGGTTTACCCTTCTTTTCCCTTATAGGGCAGCTATCTGCGGTGTGTTTACTGTCTGCGCAGTGAGCGCAGGGTGAACTTGTGTTAGTGCATTTGGCCTTAGTGTGCCCAAACTGTAAACAGCGGAAACACTGTAGGAATGGGGAGAAGTCCTCTGCGTGGACACGTTGATAGTCCACGCAGACCCGCCCCACCTCAATGATCCGCCGCCATACATTAGGGCACGCGACAAGCACAGCGTTGTAGAGTTTTTCGTTGCGGTTGCTGCGCTTGAACCTAAAACATAGGTCCGCGTCGCTCTCAATTAGTGCTCCAATATCGGGGTTTTGGCCGCGTATTATAGACACGAGTTCTTCCGCGGGTACATCGCCAGAGACGCCCTTCAAAATTATCATTGGCATGAGCCGGCGAGCGGGTTCGGCGCTAACGCGCTCGGCCGCTCGCAGGCGATTGAGGGCGTCGTCGCGTTGATCCGCGGAATCAAACTCCACTCTCAACTTATTATTTGACAATGTTTGAACTTTCGCAGGGGCGTATGTTGTTTCGCGGAAAGAAATGGATTTCTTAAATGCAGAGACGGCTTCTTCCTTCGTCTTGACGTTCCCTTTAGGAGTGACGATTATGGCGGGACGGTTAGTTGGAGGCGCAGGGGTGTTGGATTTCTTCGCAGTGGTGGAGGAGGCGGCGATCCGGCCGCTAGCGGAGGCGGCGGCGGAGGCCGCAGCGGAGGCTACTGTGGCAAAGGTCACTTTGGCTTGTTGTTGCTGTTGCTGCAGGAGGTCTTGTTTAAGACTCTCGACTGCAGTGAGGTGTTTGCCCATCTCCTCCCTGACGCAAGACATGATCTCATCTTTCAGCTTGGAAGTGTCGACGCTGGGGGTTGGTGCGGGGCCTGCGCCATCATGGGGCACAAAGCCAACGCACAGCAAAGTGTTAGCGATCATGCGAACGTCCTCGGACGCGACGCAGATACGGCGTTTATTCGCTGCAGTAACGCTTTTGGCATCTTTGATAGCGGTGGTGATTATGTCGGCGAGTTTGTTCAGTGCATTAGTGAAACTAAAAATATCACTAGGATTAATTTCGTCTGAACCAATGTGTGTGGTCGGTTCATCACTAGGCTGCGACATAGTGTATACAAGTGGTCCGGTTCATATGAACCGGTAACCGCAAACAGTTAAAATGTTACGCACCAAGCATAAGTCAATAAAGTTTTAAAACTCATAAAAGTTAAAAATCACTAAAGTGTGCACCGAGGCACACCGACCCCGCTCCCGCAACCCGGCCGCACCTCAAGGGTCGCCCTCGACCGTGGGAAAGGAATGCGCCGGCGGTCGATCGGCCGCGGGAACTAAGTGCCCGCGATCTCGATGCACAAACACTATGATATTAATGTTTAATTTGAGTCACTTCCCGTAGCACTAAAATTATGAGACTTGGCACAGGCCCAGAAGAGATCTGTGCCAACACTGATAACTAATTAAAAAGTTAAAGTTAGAATTAATCACTATGAAAATAGAGTTTGAAAGTGTCACTGTCACGATTTTCCAATATAATAAAGTCACAAAAGGCGCAGTAGAAAAAGTGTTATATCCCAGGTTATCCTTGTGTTGAAATAGTGAGGATTGGCAGGGACCTACTCAAGGTCTGTCCGCAGTCAATAACACTAAAACCTACCTTAAAGCACTAAATAAAGTTAGAGAAATTAGTCACTAAAGTGTCACTGTCACGGGAAAATTTAAGTCACTTTACAAATGCTATATCTCAGCCAAATTATATCAGAAAAATCTGAAATTCAGCGAGACAATAGCTCTTGAGTATGCGCACACGGATAAACACTGAAAATAATAGGTCATAGATCTTAATCCTAACTTAAGACCTAAAAAGTGTCACTTTCACTATTTTGAGCAGTTTTTTCGCGATAAAATGTCTGTAATTTAGTCATTATCCACCAGAAAAATCTGAAACTTCGTGAGGGCCTGCGGGGACACCTCCTGCATCGAACTACACTTGAAAAAGTTAGGGTCAAAGATCGATCCAGGGAGCCGCACGCACTTATAAGTTTGAAAAATTTTCAATGTTCAGTTTTTCACAAATAACTTTTCACAGAAAAGTCGGATCACTTCGCGGTTTTCACAGAAAGCAAGGTCGTCTCAGCGCGCACATTTTGGTACCAAACACGAGTATTTTCACACATTTTGAACCACTTTCGCGATTTTTGACAAAAACTTTGTCGTTTTTTCGGCGCGGGAGCGTTGCGGGAACGATCCGCTCGCGACCGCGGACAGGCTGAGACTGGTTAGGTTAGGTTAGGTTAGGTTAGGTTAGGTTAGGTTAGGTTAGGTTAGGTTAGGTTAGGTTAGGTTAGGTTAGGTTAGGTTAGGTTAGGTTAGGTTAGGTTAGGTTAGGTTAGGTTAGGTTAGGTTAGGTTAGGTTAGGTTAGGTTAGGTTAGGTTAGGTTAGGTTAGGTTAGGTTAGGTTAGGTTAGGTTAGGTTAGGTTAGGTTAGGTTAGGTTAGGTAGGTTAGGTTAGGTTAGGTTAGGTTAGGTTAGGTTAGGTTAGGTTAGGTTAGGTTAGGTTAGGTTAGGTTAGGTTAGGTTAGGTTAGGTTAGGTTAGGTTAGGTTAGGTTAGGTTAGGTTAGGTTAGGTTAGGTTAGGTTAGGTTAGGTAGGTTAGGTTAGGTTAGGTTAGGTTAGGTTAGGTTAGGTTAGGTTAGGTTAGGTTAGGTTAGGTTAGGTTAGGTTAGGTTAGGTTAGGTTAGGTTAGGTTAGGTTAGGTTAGGTTAGGTTAGGTTAGGTTTAGGTTAGGTTAGGTTAGTTAGGTTAGGTTAGGTTAGGTTAGGTTAGGTTAGGTTAGGTTAGGTTAGGTTAGGTTAGGTTAGGTTAGGTTAGGTTAGGTTAGGTTAGGTTAGGTTAGGTTAGGTTAGGTTTTTTTTTTTTTTTTTTTTTCAATGCCTATGTGTCGAGTGTTTTGATTGTTACGCAAATGGAAAAATGTTCGCTGAATGATATGTGGGATGAGAAATACCAGCAAAGGAGTGGGGTTCTGCTATTTGATACAGTAACCCTTTCTGTGCTGGTGTGGTGTGTGAAGGGAAGCAACAGGAGGCTTGAATTTTCCTCCCGATGCTGCTTTGAGTGTGGATGAAGTGAGGTGTTTAATGTATCTCAAAATGATGTGAGATGTTTTTTTTTTTTTTTTTTTTTTTTTTTTTTTTTTTTTTTTTTTTTTTTTTTCACAATCATTGATATAATATAAAATTATAAAGGTATTAAAGTAAATTAAATTAAGTGATAATAAACAAAATGAAATTAATCTACTTATAAATAGTTTTTATGAATAAATGATGAGTGAAATTGAATGAAATTGACAAATTATCAATAAAGAAATGAATTAATAATGAAATTAGATTAACCTAGTAGTTATAAAATATTGTAATACCATATACAAGAAGAATGACACACAAGAAATATAAAAACATACCGTATTAAGATTTATAAACGCATTTAAATGTAAACTAAATGAAGTAATAAAATAAAATTAAATTGAAACTTAATTGACAAGTAATCAGTAAAGAAATAAATTAATGAATGGAATTAGTTTTTTTTTTTTTTTTTTTTTTTTTTTTTTTTTTTTTTTTTTTTTTTTTTCTACAATTAATTGATATAATATAAAATTATAAAGGTATTAAAAGTAAATTAAATTAAGTGATAATAAACAAAATGAAATTAATCTACTTATAAATAGTTCTTATGAATAAATGATGAGTGAGATTGAATGAAATTGACAAATTATCAATAAAGAAATAAATTAATAATGAAATTAGATTAACCTAGTAGTTATAAAATATTGTAATACCATATACAAGAAGAATGACACACAAGAAATATAAAAACATACCGTATTAAGATTTATAAACGCATTTAAGGTTAGGTTAGGTTAGGTTAGGTTAGGTTAGGTTAGGTTAGGTTAGGTTAGGTTAGGTTAGGTTAGGTTAGGTTAGGTTAGGTTAGGTTAGGTTAGGTTAGGTTAGGTTAGGTTAGGTTAGGTTAGGTTAGGTTAGGTTAGGTTAGGTTAGGTTAGGTTAGGTTAGGTTAGGTTAGGTTAGGTTAGGTTAGGTTAGGTTAGGTTAGGTTAGGTTAGGTTAGGTTAGGTTAGGTTAGGTTAGGTTAGGTTAGGTTTTTTTTTTTTTTTATTATTGCTTGTGCCCACTCTTCTCCCCTTGACTATTTAGTCAAAGTCTTTTTTATATTTTCAATTACATTGCATACTTAAGATTTCTAGTAGTCACTGTCGATTTCTTGGTGAACATCTACTGTTTTACGATATCTTACACTAGGATAGGAATGTTTGGGGTTCAACATTTTTTTTTTTTTTTTTTTTTTTTTTTTTTTTTTTTTTTTCTTCTTTTTTTTTTTACACTTTTTTTTTTTTTTTTTTTTTTTTTTTTTTTCCTTTTCATTTCTTTTCTTTTCATCTCTATTTTCTATACAATATTTTATATATTATCTTATATAACATTTTCCTTATTATTATCTACTGTTATCTTATCCTAGGTATACATTTTATCTTTTATTATATATTTACTACCCGTACATAATCTAATATTATGTATTTCAGTAAATTTTATCTACTTATTACTATTATTTACTATTTTAACTATTGTTTTACAGTATTCTAAGAATTTATATCTGTGTTCCTTATTTTCTATTAATTCTGCGAATTTTTCAGTTTTTATTTCCACATCAAGTCGTTGCTCTAACTCAAATTTCTGTTTTAGGAATCTCGGACACTGGGTGAGGATATGTACTATACCTTCATTATACTCAGGATCACAGGGACACGCTGGACTCTCCTTGCACCTAAAGCGATATAGGTACTCTGAGAATCCACCGTGTCCCGTGAAGAGTTGTGTTAATATACTGTCCTTAGGGAGTGTTTTAATGATCTTGTAGGCTTCCACAGCGTTTGGAAAGAACAATTTGGTGACAGAGGCGGTTTCTCCGGCTTGATATCTCTCATTCCATTCGTCAAGCGACTCCTTTCGGATTTGTCGCTTGACGAATGAAATGGGGGCACTTGTCATAGTCGGGCTTTTTCTTTCCATTTCGTGCTGCATTTTTTGCGAGTTCGTCCGCCCGTTCGTTCCCTACCAACCCTGCGTGCGCCTTGACCCAAAAAGTTTTATATTTTTATTTGCGTCATTGAGGATTTTCGCACGGTCATTAATTTGGATCGATAGAGGGTGTAGGGAGCGCCCGCTTGCAATAGTCTCCAGTGCGGCTCTGGAGTCGCTCAAAATACAGCAACGATTCGCTCTGGCTTTAATTGCCTCATCGAAGCCTATTTTTAACGCTAGGAGTTCAGCCTGGTAAACGGTGCAGAAGTTTTCTAGCTTCAACTTTCTGGTCTTGGTTTCAGCGTCTCCGTCCCATATGGACAGAGCCGCCCCAACCTTGCCCTCCGGTTTGCTTCCGTCAGTAAATATTTTACAGCTATCTTGGGTATTCCTATTTACTTCTGCATCGTTCACCAGGCCGTCAAAACTCAGAGCTACTCTCGTGGCAGGATGTTCAAGATGCACGAAGGCCACAGGACTTTCCACCTCCCGGTCACCTGCTACTCGCCTGCTATATCCCTTTTTGGTCTCGTACAAAAGGGCCATTTCCCGTAATCGGATGTCGAGTGGTAGAATTCCAGCGAGTAGCAGGGCCGAGTTCAGTGAGACAGTCCTGTAAGCCTTCGTCATCTTCTGCGCGAAGCCTCTCTGCACACGATCGAGCCGCCTCTTCACGCCTACTTTCAAGCTGGCCTGAGCCCATGCACTAGCCGCGTACAAAATCGTCGGTTCAACCACCGCTTTGTATAACAACCCTATGACTTCAGGACCCAAGCCCCACTGCACTTTTGCTGCCCTTTCCAGTTTTTGGTAGAACTTTATGGCTTTGCAGCAGACATCATCGACGTGTTGGTTAAACGTCAGCTTATGGTCTATAGTGAGACCCAATATTTTAATTTCATTTTTCAGTGCAATCGCCACACCGCCCATGCTCAGGATTGGGGAGTCGTATTTTAGTTTTCTAGTTAAAACCATGGCGTTCGTTTTATGCGGTGCAAATTTAAGTTTGTTTTTGACTCCCCAATCCCGAACATGCGCGAGTGCGGCGTTTGCCTGTTTCTGGACGTCTTCGGTCTTCTCCCCATCGAACACCAGCACAATGTCGTCTGCGAAGGCCTGGCTGTAGTCACCCCTTCTGTCAAGTTCTCTGAGCAGTGGGTCGAGGAGCAGGTTCCAAAAGATGGGACCCCCAATTGATCCTTGAACGCATCCTTTGGAGGTCCCTCTTTCGTGCTCTTGCCCGGCAAAGCGAACCTTAACTCTGCGGCTCTCGAAGTAGCTATCTACTAACCGTCTCAGATTTTTCGGACATTCTTCCTCCGACAGTCTGACCCTAATAGCCGGCCACCATGCGCTGTCGAAGGCCCCCTCTATATCTAAGGAAACTAGAACCACAATCTTCTTTTCCTCCAACTTCCTTTTGATGTGGTTAATAAGAGTATAGAGGGAGTCCTCGGTGCTTTTCTGGGGCATAAAGCCAAACTGTCGGGTACTCATCCTAGGTAGCAGATGCCACTTCACTCTTCCCACCACTACTTTCTCCAGAATCTTCCCCATCACCGGCAACAAGCCTATCGGTCTGTACGATTTAGGATGCGTGTAGTCCTCCTTTCCGGGCTTTCGAAGGACTACGACCGTTGCCTCCTTCCAGGTGGTCGGGAAGTGGCCTAATTCGAGGCATTTGTTTGCCAGTGATAGGTACAACTCTGGATCCTCATGGATAACTTGCTTGCAGATGTCTGCGGTGAACCCATCTGCTCCAGGGGCTTTCTTTACGTTGAAGCTGTCTGCCGCTTCCAATACCTCTCGCAATGTGAATGGTGGATCCGGATCACCATCATCAGGTCCATCATTTATTTGCGCGGCCAGCTCTCTCGTGCGACTATGATGTTCGTTGTCGTCCTCTGTATTATCTTCTGGATAGAAGACTACAGCCAGGAGCCTCGCCGATTCCTGTGCACTAAGGGGTATCCCGTTCTGTACAAGGGGTGGGTCTTCTGTCCTTTTTGTTACCTTTCCCATTATCCGGTAAATCCCGTCCCAAACATTTTCCTTATCCTGTTTCTCACAAAAGCTCTTCCAGCTATCTATCTGTGCTTGTTTAACCATTTTTTCATATTTTTCTTTTGCTTGCAGGTACCTCTCGACGACTACTGCTCTCCGGACCGGCGCTGCGCATCGGATTCTCCTTTTCCTGGTGGTGGTCTCCTTTTTCATCATGGTGAGTTCTTCAGTCCACCAAGGTAAGTTTATCTCACTTTTTCCTTTCTTTTTAGGCATTATATTATTACATACATTTGTTATTAATTCTGTGTACTCTTTTACTATCTCGTCTATTTCTTCTTTTGATTTAATGCTTTCTATTCTAATTTTATTTATGGTTTTTTGTATTCTTAGTTGTTCTATTTTGTGTTTAAAAATTTGCCAATTTACTTTTTTTGTGTTATATTTTCTTGTTGTCCTTTTTATTTCTATATTATTTGTTTTTTTTACTGTTTTTTATTTTAAACGTTATGGCGTTGTGGTCTGAACTCACCATGCCATCGTCGACCTTCCAATCCTCCACCAGGGCCAGGAGATCCTCTGAGCAGGCGGTTATATCTATATAACTATTATATAGTTTCCCACCTCTGATGGTATTAAAAGTTGGGATAGTGCCGTCGTTAAGTACCTGCATGCCGTGCTCTATCAGCCAGGTGGAGACGTCCTCCCCCCTGCTATCAACCCTCGAACTGCCCCACCACGCGCTCTTTGCATTCGCGTCTCCCCCCATGAGGATTCTGTGGGGTCCCAGTTTTTCAACTATCTCCCCCAACTGCTCCAGGTATGGCCCTATGGGTTTATCCGGCTCAAGGTAGAATGAGACTACCGTCAGTTCCCGTGCTCCGGTATTCACCCTCGCCACCACGATATTGGTTGTGGTGAGGGTGGAAACCGGGGTCACTTTCCATTTGTCATTGAAGACGGCTATTGCCGCCTTCACCGTCCCATGTTGACCTGTCATCTCCTGGTAAATTCTTACACCAATGTGGTCCCTCATTCTACCCTGAGCCCCAACGTATGGCTCCTGAAGCAGCGCTAGGGCTATCCCTCTCTGCTTTGCCGCAAGCAAGAGTTCCAGCGTCGCTATTTGCTTGCGCTGCAGGTTAATCTGAGCACAGAGGGTTGTCCCAGCGCCTGTCGGGGGGTATGTCTGATCTGGTACTCTGGGGTCCACTTTAGCAATATGCTACAGCTGACCTCGCCAGAGTTTCCCACTTCCTCCTTATGGGGCATTCCGCACTGAATGCGTTGTGAGCGGCTCTGCCGAGCTTCGCTCGGTCACAGTTGCAGCACGTTGGAGGTTCCTGCGCCATCCAGTCAGGGCAATCTGACTTATGGTGAGGCCCTCCGCAGTGACTGCATGCGTCCGTTTGTTCTCGGCAGAACCGCTTACCGTGGCCGTAGCCGAGGCAGCGCGAGCATTGCACCAGTGGGGATTGGTCTTCCACCTTCACCCTCTGGACATCGATATGGACTGACGCAGCTTCTGTTACAATTTGCCACACTTTCGTTGGCACCTGCATAATCACATGATTTGTGTGTGGGTTTCGTGTTCTCCTTCGGTACCTAACCTTCATTTCTGCGTCAGCTCCATCAATACTCCCGAGAAGATGGTTGTTTTGGGTAAGTAGCGCTTTTATTATTTCTTCGTCAGTGTTTATACTTAGTACATTCCTTAGTATTATAAGTGGTTGTTTGTTTTTGACCTCTTCCATGCTTAGTTGTCCCTCTGCTTTTTTTATTGTTTCCTTAACCTTTCCCAATTCTTCCTTTGTCCTGCATCCTACTATTACTTTTCTGTCCCTACCCTTGCGTATATTATCTATTTTTAGGCCCTTTTCTTTTGCATTTATTGTCTTTCGGATTTTCTCAAAAACTTCTTCACCTGTGTCCGCCTGGTCCACCGAAGTTATAACTATTGAGTGCATAGTTGTTGCTGGCTCTCGTGGTCTAGTTTTCGGCGGTCCGGCGGTCACATTTGCGTAGCTTTCTCTGTTTGTTAGTTCTTCTCTGTGTCTCTTGATTTCTTCGTTCAGTTTCATCATTTCTTCTTTATTTTCGTTTAGGATCTTATGATGTTCTTCCAATTTTGTAATTATGTCGCTCTCTACTTTCCTGTTGTCATTTTCTGTTTGTTTGCTTATAATTTTTTCCTTGTCTTTTTGCTCTTCTTGTGTACCTTTCCCTGTCCCTTCCCTATATGCTCTATCTTCTTCCGCTTCTCTTACCAGTTTATAGAGCCTTTTCCGTAGCTTCGATCACTTCCGTCCGTATTTCAGTCTTTAGATTTCGACTATTATTTATTTGGAGCCTTATCTTTACCAAGCACGCTTTGGCCTCGGAGGTCCTACTTTGATATTCCACATCCCTTTTTGGGATTTGTCAAGCGGACTTGAAGTTACTGATGGTTTTTTCCCAGCTGTTTTCGAATCCGTTAGGGTAGCCCGTGGCCTCTGTCTCACCGGCCCGGCGCTGCTAGTCTCCTCAGCTCTTTCAAGTTGGGATTCTATGCTGCGCCGCGCCTGGGCGACAGTCGTTCCGGCCGCTCCTTTCGGACTACTATTATCTGGAGTCTTTGGTTTACCCTGGTTTCAAGCCAGCGTCTTTTGCAGGGGTTCTAAAGCCACATCCAAACATTATGCAGTGGGGTTTGGGTAAATGTCAAGGGGATGCGTCACTTTTTGAATAAAATCTTTACAGGTGTAAAGAGCCTGTAAAGTTATATTTTGTGTCAGCTTAAATATGTACTAATGTTTTGTTATTTTTTTTTTTTTTTTTTTTTTTTTTTTTTTTTTTTTTTTTTTTTTTTTTTTGTTTCAGGTAGTGTATGGCAGCTCGTCGCGACGCGTCACGGTGAGGTAAGTAAAATTTTGTTGTTATTTGTGATCGCAACGACTCAATGTAAAAGTAAAAATAAAATATAACAAAATATTTTGGTCTTATATCAATTTATCCTATTTTAGGGGTAAACTTAAATAATTATTCTAAAAAATAACCTTATTTGCTACTTATAAACTAGTTGGGCCAACTTTCGTCATAAAAAAAAAAAATAAAAAATTTCAATTTGTCAAAAAATATTTAAGCCCAATTTTGAAATGGCCACTTGATAGGTCTCCCAAAGCCGAGTACAAAGAGCCCGAGCTCGGGTGGTCTATCTCCAAAGACAGCTAAGATGCAGGTGTTAGAATATTTCCAATATGGCGGTCGGAATTAGGTTTTCGCCTGTTTCTTGGGCCTCTAATGTTCGATTTAACCCGAGTTTGAGCTCGTTTGATTCGTCGTGACCTCGCAGATGCGTCAGGGTTGTCAGTACAAAAAAAAAAATTTGGAAAATTTTTGGGTCTCTTTTTGGGTCCTATAACAAAGGCCCGGTCCTAATTATATTGACGTCCAAATCCGCAACTCTCCACGACTAATAGTTTCCGAGTTATAAAGGTTTGAATATTTTCAAAATGGCGGCCAAGTTATCTGAAATTTTCCAAATTCTTCCCTATTCGTCGTAGAGAGCCCGTGTTTGGGCTCAAAATTTGTCAATTTATCCGTCCTACACTTCTGTGCCACCAAAATAATTTTATGTTTATTAGGAAAATAGTTATCAGCAAAATTAAAGGAAAATTATTTTTTCTTAAAACTACTAATTATTAAAATTTGGAAAAAAAAACTAAAATTACTGTAAAATAGAGGTCTATTTTTGGCAATATTAAAATATACTAAAAATCAATAAAAACAGTGAACACGTGTTTTTTAATTTTAAGTTTTTCCCTTGTAATTCAAAATTGACTTATCCGAAAAATCTAAAACTTTGGAATAGGATTCTTTCTACCTATACCCTTCTGGCAAAATTACAAAATTACTATGTTATCGATTTAGTTTTCCTTAAATTTAAAGTTAAATTTTGAAAATTTTACAATTTGTTACTAAATCGCTTACTGTGCTAGAGTTCGACTTCTTTTTTCGTTTTTTCGAGTTGATCTGTGCTCCTGCTCACGTCAGCCAGCTGATCCAATCACCAGAAGTTGCCGCACGCAGCCAGAAGTCAGACCTCGTGGCCACGTGGTACTTGTTTTTTTCGTTATTACTCCGCGAGTTTTCCAATCGGCTCGCGGAAAGAGGGTGTCGTTAGGTGCGGCTCCCTCAGGGCTACACGCCGCACAAAAAACTGGTATGTTGTCGATCGGTAATCCCGAGCGCCAGGCGAAACTACTTTCCTAACCTCAAAATGAGGTTATTTTCATTAAAAAGTTTTTTGTGTCGCACGTCCGGGTCTTGTCACTTTCCATCACTTTATGGGGCTTCACTTCCCGCACAATTTAAGATATCACACGTTAAATCACTTCACTTTTTCCAATTTTAACGATTTTTTCGGTACGGAGCTCCGTAAAACCACTGCTCTTTCGACCGGGATCGAGTGCGACTCGGAAATTAGGGTTAGGTTATGTTAGGGTTAGGTTAGGTTAAGGTTAGGTTAGTAGGTTAGGTTTAGGTTTAGGTTAGGTTAGGTTAGGTGAGGTTAGGTTAGTTAGTTAGGTTGGTTAGGTAGGTTAGGGTAGGTTAGGTTAGGTTAGGTTTAGGTTAGGGTTAGGTTAGGTTAGGTTTAGGTTAGGTTAGGTAGGTTAGGTTTAGGTTAGGTTAGGTTAGTTAGGTTAGGTTAGGTTGTAGGTTAGGTTTAGGTTAGGTTAGGTTAGGTTAGGTTAGGTTAGGTTAGGTTAGGTTAGGTTAGGTTAGTTAGGTTAGGTTAGGTTAGGTTAGGTTAGGTTAGGTGTAGGTTAGGTTAGGTTAGGTTAGGTTAGGTTAGTTAGGTGTTAGGTTAGGTTAGGTTAGGTTAGGTTAGGTTAGGTTAGGTTAGGTTAGTTAGGTTAGGTTAGGTTAGGTTAGGTAGGTTAGGTTAGGTTAGGTTAGGTTAGGTTAGGTGTAGGTTAGGTTAGGTTAGGTTAGGTTAGGTAGGTTAGGTTAGGGTTAGGTTAGGTTAGGTTAGGTTAGGTTAGGTTAGGTTAGGTTAGGTTAGGTTAGGTTAGTAGTAGGTTAGTAG
>WUWR02000245.1:27500-28739 GCA_009982885.2 Hyles vespertilio
TGGTCATCGAAGCCTATTTTAACGTAGGAGTTTCAAGCTGTAAACGGTGCAGAATGTTTTAGTTCAACTTTTGGTCTGGTTTCAGCGTGTCCGTCCCCTATGGACAGAGCGGCCCCAACCTGCCCTCCAGTTGCTTCCGTCAGTAAATATTTAGCAAGCTATACTTGGTATTCCTATTTACTTCTGCACGTTCACCAGGCCGTCAAAACTCAGAGTACTCTCGTTGCAGGATGTCAAGATGCAACCGGAAGGCCACAGGACTTTCAACCTCACGGCACCTGCTACTCGGCACTGGCTATATCCAGCTTTTTGTTCGTACAAAAGGGCCATTTCCAGTAATCGGATGTCGAGTGGTGAATTCCAGCGAGTAGCAGGAGCCGAGTTCAGTGAGACAGTCTGTAAGCCGTCGGCAATTCTGCGCCGAAGCATCTCTGCCCGATCGAGCCGCCCTCT
This sequence comes from Hyles vespertilio, assembly GCA_009982885.2. Classification (NCBI taxonomy): domain Eukaryota; kingdom Metazoa; phylum Arthropoda; class Insecta; order Lepidoptera; family Sphingidae; genus Hyles; species Hyles vespertilio. Next base: position 27,954 of record WUWR02000245.1, read on the forward strand.
CCCGCATACTTTAAAGCTGGCCTGAGCCCATTCCACTAGACGGTACAAAATCGTAGGGTCAAACCACCGCTTTTGTATACAACCCTATGACTTCAGGGACCCAAGCCCCACTGCAAACTTTTGCTGCCCTTTCAGTTTTTGGTAGAACTTGCGGGTCTTTGCAGAGACATCATGTCGACGTGTTGGTTTTTTCAACGCAGATTATGGTCATAGTGAACCAATATTTAAATTTCCTTTTCAGGGCAATCGCCCACACAGCCCATGACTCAGGATTGGCGGAGTCGGATATTAGTTTTCTGTAAAACCATGGCGTTCGTTGTATGCGGTGCAAAAAAATTTTTTAAGGTTTGTTTTGACTCCCCATCCCGAAACATGCGCGAGAGGACGGCGTTTGCCTGTTTAGGGACGTCTTCGGTTTTCCCCACGAACACCAGCAACAAGTCGTCTTTGCGACGCATGGCGGTAGTCACCCCTTCTGGTAATCTCTGAGCAGTGGGCGAGGAGCAGGTTCCAAAAATGGGACCCAATTGATCTTGAACGCATCCTTGGAGGTACCTCTTCTGTCTTGCCGCGGCAAGAGAACCTTACTCTGCGGTCTCGAAGTAGCTATTACTAAGCCGTCTCAGATTTTTTCGGCATTCTTCCTCCGACAGTCGGACCCTAATAGCGCCACCTGCACGCTGCGAAGGCCCCGATATTCTTAAGGAAACTAGAAACCACAATCTTCTTTTACCGCCAACTTCCTTTGAGTGGGTTTAATAAGAGTATAGAGGGAGTCCTCGGTGC
>WUWR02000246.1:0-31244 GCA_009982885.2 Hyles vespertilio
CCCCCCCCCCGTCGCGGTACCTCACCAAACCACTATAATCCCGTCAGACTTACAGGAGCCCTACAATGTCTGCTTTTACCCCGGCAGCGAAGTCATTCTGCGCCACCAGTGATGAATTACCGACCGCCCGTGTTATTTGATGGCGATCTGTCAGGAGACCTGCCCGCATCAGCTGGAACACCGCCTCATCGCGCAGTTCACACCAGCAATATCATCACTGGCAAAACTGAGCCGCCGTATGTCGGGAACAGGCGCGTACGGAATGGTTGGCAGGCCGAAGATGTGCAGGGGCTGCGAGACCCTGGTTACTTCTGGAAAGAATAAGCCGGAAGTGCAGTCAGCGGCAGAACGCTGTCGCGGCTGCCGGCTGGGCTGCGAAGGTTAGTGGTCGGTGAAAACCGCAGCGGCGTGCGCAGCGCCGAAGCATGATGGAGTCATGGGTGAAGCTGGAGAAGATCGACAGCGCGCGTCGCGGTGGTCTCTACCATGGCGCATCGACAAGCAGCTGAATTGATGCCAGCACTTTTAGGTCACCAGATCAGTTGAGGGTATGACGATTCATACCCTGTCCTGGCGTCTTCAGCCGTGACGGTCTGGATAGCGGCAGTGCCATGCTCTGTAGACCTTTACACCACCACACCAAAGGGTAAAGGCTGGATATGGCTGTGGCGCGGGCGTGATTCCGCCTCGCTGCCTGCCCGTTTGCCTAAGTGCGTCTGTTTCTGGTGACTTGCACTCAGCGGGCGATTTTGAAGCGAGTAAAGCGACGCTGGCCGCCAATGGCACGGAGGGCGAAGTCTTCGCCAGCAACGTCTTCTCTGACGTGACCGTCTTTTTCGACATGATTATCTCTAATCCGCCCTTTCCATGAAGGCACTCAGACCAGCCTTGACGCCGCCAGGCGCTGATTCGTGGTGCGTGAAGCACCTGAATACCGTGGGCGATTGCTATCGTTGCCACACCTTCCTGCCCTATCCGCAGGCGCTGGATGAAGCCTTCGGCAGTCACGAAGTCATCGCGCCAACCGGGCGCTTTAAAGTTTACCGTGCCGTCTATGGTCGCGGTGCCAAAACGCGCTAAGGTTTTTCCTGCCGTTAACTCTGGGCTTTGCCGGGCTGAAAACGTTGTTTTTTTACAGCGGATCGTTTCAGCCTGACGAAATAGTTGTGACGCAAAGATTAAATCTCTAGAATGCGCCTCCGTGGTTGTAACATTCTCAAGGTGTTTACGGTATGCGAAGGTGGGAATTGGTAGACTCGCTAGCGTCAGGTGTTAGTGTCCTCACGGACTTGAGTGTTCAAGTCCCTCTCTTCGCACCACAGATCACAATTTTCATATCGCGAGCACTGCGCGAAGGTGGCGGAATTTGGTAGACGCGCTAGCTTCAGGTGTAGTGTCTTACCGTACGTGATGGTTCAAGTCCCTCTCTTCGCACCTTGCGTGATTATGAACATACCAACCGATGCGAAGGGGGCGGATTGGTAGACGCGCTAGCTTCAGGTGTTAGTGTCTTAACGGACGTGAGGTTCAAGTCCCTCTCTTCGCACCAACGTTGTCATTCTTCAGGCCTTTCCCGCTCATCTCTTCTGTTCCCCTGCAGTTTCGTTTATCCCCTGCTCGTTTTAACCTTTTCCAGTTGGTTCTGTTGTTCCGGTCGCTTTACCTTTTCCAGCCGCTTTACCCCGTTCGCTCGGTTTTAACCACGCCGCTTATTTAATTCAGATGAAAATTCCAAGAGACAGCCGCCAGTCCGCCCGCTAACGCCAGACAGATGGCAGCAGCAGATAGTACGCAGTCCGCTGGTTAACCATGCATCAAACGACTGTCCGCAGCAGCGCAACCGTCATCACCATCCCCACTGCTGAAGCTCGGTTTCCCATAAGGCGAACAGCGGCAGCGCAATGCACGGCAGCAACACGCCCCACGCACTATCCAGCTTTTTACCCAGCGCCCAACTGACTCCCCACAGGCCGCAGGCCGCGATAATCGCTATCCCCATGACACCAACCTCAAATGATAAGCATTCCCATTATCATATGACAGTTTTGCCTGCTCTGCAGCCTGTTTTGTCACGCCCGGCAACGAAGATGACAGACCAGTTGGAAAATGCTAGATTGCGGCCGATAACACCTTTAATAACAGCAACAGCAATAATTTGCTCATTGTCTGGCAGAACCTGGTTTTGCCGGCGTGCGCTTTGGTATTTCAGGGTCGTCACGAGTACTTATAATGAAATTACAATCTTATGAAGAACTGAAACAGAGTAAATACCGGCTTTCAGTGATGCTTTTCCTGTTTCTGAATATCGCCGTTTCGCTATTTCATCTGCTGCCAATAATGAGCAGTGAGCAAAGTGAGACGACCCTGCCGGTAATGAGTGTCGCGGCCTTTAGCGGCATTATGTTAATTTCCCTTTAATATGGCCTAAAGTAAAACTTCCCCTGTTAAATCCTGTGGCGCTGCTGCTGGGAATGCTCTGGGCCTGGCATATTAATTATCGCTTTCATCAGGTGTTCTATTTTGATGGTGGCTTTCTTATTATCAGTTTGATCAGTGTGTTATTTATCAGTGCCATCGCCCTGAGCGATTATCTGGGGGCTTTTTGTCTGCATGTCACGCCACCGGTGCTCACCGTTTTACTGCTCGACAATGCGCAGCACCTGCCGCTGATCCTGCTGACCATTACGCTGCCGCTGATTGGTTTTTCACTACAGCATCTGATGCGCCGCCGTGCCGACAACTTTACTCTGCGCCTGATTGCATCAGCTCTACGAAGAGAAAGAGACATTCAGCGACCTCAGCATGCTCGACCCGCTGACCGGGCTTTATAACCGTCGTGGTCTTAAGAACCGGCTGGATAATATTCTGGAAAACCATGCTGGCAGCCACTACGTGCTGCTGCTGGATATCGATCACTTTAAGTCTTATAACGACAATTACGGGCATGCGATGGGCGATCAGGCGCTGGCGCGGGTCTCTGTCGCGATTCGTGATGCGGTGCGTTCACGCGATGTTGTCACCCGATATGGCGGCGAAGAGTTTCTGGTATTGATGACCAATGTGAACACTTCCATCGCCATGAAACTGGCAGAGCGAATCCGTCAGTACGTGCTGGATTTAGAAATCCCCCCATCTTTTCAATGAAACCGTTTCAACCCACTTCACCATCAGTGCCGGCATCGCGCCTATTTATGATAATGAATTTGACCTGGCGGTCGCCAATGCTGACAGCGCATTATATGTGGCTAAAAATCAGGGCCGGGAATACCATTCTCGCCTGGGAAGATTTACCCCCGAAAACAGCATCACGCCGCCAGTGAACATGCCTAATTAAACGTAACGCCATCGGTAATCACTGAAGCTTCGGCGCGATATGCCCGGCTCTCTGCTGCTCTGCCCGATTCGGATAACTGACCTCAACCCCGCCGTTTTCCCACCCGCAACGACGATTTTTACACGACTTGTAGAGTTAATCAATAACGATTATCATTTGCTTTCTTATCTACACTTTTCGCGAGTCGTCATGGCAACCGTTTCAGCTCAGGAACAGCGTTTTAACGCTCAGTCGATGATCTTCCGGCAGATATGACCGTCCACTGGCGGAAAGTCTGCATGAGCGGCCTGCAACAACAGCGCAGCTATCTGCTTGAATCGACGAAGCCAGCCAGCCTGCTCCGCGCGACACGCTGACCCTCGCCGCCTGGTCACAATCAGAAGCCTTTACCCCAATTATTCAGCGCTACAGCGATTACCTCTATCGCGATCATCCTGATGCGGTTCGTGAAGCGAAACCGGTGCTGTCACTCTGGGCGCAATGGTATTTTGGTCTGCTGCTGCCCACACTGATCATGGCGCTGTTGCAGGAGTCGCGTGCGCTGGACTGCTCGCCAGAGCATATCCGCGTCGGTTTTCATGAGAATGGTCATCCGGCCACTTTCTGGATCGATGTCCAGGAAGATGAAGAAGCGCGCTACCTCAACCCTCAGCAGCGTATCGATCGGCTGATTCAGCAGCATCTGATTCCCGGTGGTCAATGGTATTACGCAGCATGGTGATATCAACGCCCGACTCATCTGGAACAATATGGGCTACTCATTCCAGTGGTTCCTGGGTGAACTGAAAAGCCAGATCGATGAGTCGCTGGTGCTGCAACTGGAGCAGGCGCTGTTCTTCAACCAGCGGCTGCTGGATGGCAGCGAAAACCCGCTCTACCGCACCATGATCCCACGTAATGGTGAACTGGTCCGTCGCAGCTGCTGCCAGCGTTATCGCATTCCCGATGTCGAACAATGCGGCAACTGCACCCTGAGCAGCAGCTAAAACAGACTTAATTACGCTGAATTCTCCGTTTATCTCGTTTACAGGCACTGAGGCTTGTGGCAATTTTTACGCCTTCGATCAGCCTGGAGAGAAAGATGAGCCTTGAGTCCGTGCGCCAGTTCTTCGCCGAACACGCCCCTGAAATTGAAATTATTGAACTGGCCGAAAGCACTGCGACGGTCGGGATGGCTGCCCGCGCCCATGGCGTGACGCCAGGAGAGATTGCCAAAACCCTGTCACTGAAAGTGAAAAACGACGTGGTGCTGATTGTGACACGAGGCGATGCCCGGCTGGATAATCGCAAGCTGAAAGCGGCGCTGGGGGCGAAAGCGCGAATGCTGAGCGTGGACGAGGTGATTAACTGGACCGGCCATCCGGTGGGCGGCGTCTGTCCTTTCGGCCTCGAGAATCCGCTGACCGTTTACTGTGATGTCTCACTACGCAGTTTCGAGGAAAGTCCTGCCCGCCGCCGGCGCTATCCACAGCGCCGTCCGCATTACCCCACAGCTGATGGCTGAACTGACTAACGCCCGCTGGATCGACGTGTGCGAAGCAATGTAATGCCGGGTATCAGCTAACACAAGCCCTGCACCTTCTGCCCGCGTCCTGATGCTGCTGACAAACTGACAGATACCGTCAGCGTTTGATGGCAACAGCGATTCTCAGGGAAACCGATCCGCCGCCGCCAGCAAGCGGCGAGTTAATCGCCCAACGATATCAGGATTTCAGGCGCTTAATGCCTGTTCAATAACGATAACAGCAGCGTTTATCGACCCCGATGCAGCACATGCCCCGATGCGCCGCACTGCTCAGGCACACCAACAGTGAGCCGAAGGGGGCTGACGATAACGCCAGCTTTTGCCGCGCGTCGCCCGGGACGCAGTTCGATATCCAACCCGGTAATCGATGCCTGAATCGACCCGCTGATTCAGCAACCAGGCGACCACCAGCGCATCGTGGATCCAGCATCCGCCAGCTGCCGGGTCGCCATCGAATAGTCGATCCACGGACGCAGCGTATCGCGCACAAATTCGGTCAGTGGATGATCGACGGCGGTCAGGCGGGTCAAATCTGCTGGGTCAGCAGCGTCTGCGTGGTGACATCCATGGAACCAGCGTTACTGCTGCACCACTGTGCAGCACCTGATGGGCGCTTCCGGATCCAGACCAAAATTGGTGTCTTTGATATAATCATCCAGCGTAAACAGCCGCCCATGATGACAATTTCCGCCACAGCGTCGGCCATGGCGGGATAGCGCTGCATTGCCAGCGCCACATTCGTCAGCGGGCCAATCGCCACCAGGGTAATCTCGCCCGGATTGTCGCAAATCAGTTTGCCGATAGCGTCAGCAGCATCAAACGCATCCGCAGCAACATCCGCTGGCTGGCGCACGCCCTGCCACATCTTACCCAGCGCAAGCTGATTGACCCGGTTATCCAGCGTCTCGCGCCACGGCGCAGGATCTTCCTGTAGCGCCTGCGTCGCACCCTGGATTACCGGGATAGATAATCCCAGCCGGACGATCAGATCTTTGGCGACGCGCGCGCCGACTTCACATGGCGTGTTACCGGCCACGGTGGTGATCAATTCCAGCGACAGTGCAGGTGAAGCTAAGGCCAGCGCAATCGCCAGCCCATCATCGGTGTTGGCACCCGCGATACCGTTGCCGGGATCGCAGTCAATAATAATTCTTTTCATATTTTTATAGGCTAACTCTGGCTTTGCGGCTCACAGCCGCAGGATTCACCGATTTCAAGGTAGTGTGGAAACTCCTTTAATTGCGCTTCGCTCTGTCCCTCTTCAGCATATGAATCGCAGAGCGAGCATCTCACGCAGTGGCTGGCGCACGGTCGTTAATGTCGGGACGTGAAACGACGAGTGATTGGTACCGTTAAAACAGACCAGCGCCACATCCTGCGGCACACGAATCTGATGTTCGGAAAAGGCGCGAAGCGCGCCAATTGCCTGACCTTCGTTGCTGGTAAACAGTGCACGAGGCACACGACCCGGGCGATCATGGTTTGTGCCGCAGCGTATCCGCCCTGTGGGGTGTAGCTGGCGGGAAACATCAGCGATTCATCAATCGGCAGCCCGCGAGTCCTGCATGGCATCACGCCAGCCCTGAATACGATCCTGCGCGTTAAGCATATCGACCGGGCCGCTGATGATGCCGACCTGCTGATAACCATGACTCAACAGATGTGCCGTCACCTGCCAGGCGCCTGACGCTCATTGACCCGCAGCATGTTAACGCCCGGCTGAGGCTCAACCCGCTCCAGCATGACCAGTGGCGTACCGCTGGCTTTAATCAGGTCAATGTAAGGATGGCGATCGACGCTGTTGTAAAAGAGTCCATCGACCTGCCGATTCAGCAATCCCTGAATTAATTCCAGTTCGCGCTTGCGGTCATCACCTGCATCACCCAGCAGCATGACGTGGCCGTGATTCATCGACTCCTGCAACAACACGTGCGCCATTGCAGCCACAAAAGGATTGCCGATGTTGGGCACCACCAGTCCGAAGGTTTTGGTGTTACCGGAAGCCCGTGCGCGTGCTGCCGCATTTGGCCGGTAACCGGTCGCTTTAATCGCCTCCAGTACCCGCTGACGGGTCGCCTCGGCGACCGGACGAGGCCCGTTATAATGACATAACTGACAACTGCCCACTGAGGTGCCTGCCGCTTTCGCAACTTCACTTCGGGTCACTTTTCCCGTTAACGACTTAGGCACATCACGTTCCTCCATAAAAAAACAGGCCGCTTTTAAACGGCCTGCTGCTTTTCGCGCTATCCTGGCAGATGGCATCCTCAGGCAAAGCTAGATGGCATCTTCAGGCAGATTGAGATCCCGCCCTCGCGTTTCAGGCGCGACAAAGGTGGTAAAGAACCAATTGCGGCCATCGCCGAGAAATAAACCGCAATCGGCCACCAGTGACCGGTATAAGAAAGCATAGCAGCGGCAATAAGTGGTGCGGTTCCGCCGGACAAAATGGAACCCAGTTCTTTAGCCACTGCCATTTTGGTGTAGCGATGATGAACGCCGAACATCTCCACGCCCCATGCCGCCTGCACACCAAAAATACCCAGCGACGCCAGCGCCATACCGACCACGATAACCGGGATCACCAGCATCGGTTCACGCGTGTCGAGCAGCGTAAAGGCGGGCCAGGCGTAGAACATCAGTAGCAGACAGAACACGCGATAAACCACCCGGCGACCAAAGCGGTCAGAGAGCCAGCCCGCTAAAGGAATGATCAGGAAACCCAGCAATGACGCGAGGAACACCGCAGTGGTTGGTACGGACTTGTCGACCATCAGCACCTTTGCGACGTAACCGACGATGAAGCCCTGCGCCAGATAGGAGGGGCCATTTTCGCCGATACGCAGGCCAACCATGGTCCAGAAGGCACGGGTACGCTGGAAGAAAGGCCGCTGATCACCACCGGAGCGGCCAGCACGCCTGCGCGTTCCGCTTCCATCTCCGCTTTTCTGCGCTCAAAACACCGGCGTTTCGCGCAGATGACGTCGAATCCACAAGGCAACCAGCGCAATCAGCGCACTGCTGAGGAACGGAATACGCCAGCCCCCACTCCAGCAGGCTCTGCTGATCCATTTGTACCACCAGCAACCAGACCAGCGAAGCCAGCAGTGTGCCGCTGTTAGAACCCAGCGCGATTCACGGAGGAGATCAGTCCGCGACGCTCTGTGGGCGCATATTCGCCCAGCATCACCGTGCCGCCCGATAACTCCGCGCCAGCGCCGAAACCCTGCGTAAAGCGCAGCAGAACCAGACAGGCAGGAGCCCAGACGCCAATAGAGGCATAGCTCGGGATTAAGCCGATCAACGTCGTGGAAGCCCCCATCAGAATGATGGTGGAGATCATCACCACCTTTCGGCCTTTGCGGTCACCGAGCCAGCCGAAAAGAGTGCGCCGATAGGCCGGGCAACAAAGCCGACTGACCAGGTAGCAAAGCTGGAGAGCAGTGCCATGGCAGGGGTTGATTCCGGAAAGAAGACGTCGCCGAAGATAATACCGGCCGCCAGGCCATAGAGCGCGAAATCCGCGTACTCCATTGCCGTTCCGAGCCAGCATGAGAAAGTGGCGCGCCAGAAATCTTTGCGGCCTGAAGGGGTGTTAAACCGCTCATCGGCGGCTGAAGTGGATGACAGTGATGCCTGCTGATTAACGAGTTGTGTGCCGTCATAACCCTATCCCTGAATGAGTATGCAGATCGATAAACGCCCGTCCATGGGTCGATTCCCTGATAAAAGCGGAAATTCCCCGGTGACGACGTTCAGTTGACTAACCATGATGAAAGGTTAAAGGATTCCCTGGTGTTGGAATCTTGTTCTTCGCCCCATTTCGCCGGTGTATTTTTCACCGGTCGCTTAAACTGAGCGAATGTAACTTAACAATCGATGGCCTACTGTGCATCGGGCACCGTGAGCAATCACTGGGGACCCAGTGTATCTACGCGCGTAGATAAATCAATAGATCCTGATGAAAATTATTAGTAAACTTCACTATCACATCCCGTCATCACGCATTTTTAGCGCAAATTCAGCCAGTTACCCGCAACACATCGCCTGAAAAAAATCACCATCGACTATAAGTTACCATTTTCTCTTATGATTAAGCGTTATAAGACTGACTAAATCCTTTCATCGGCTCTGTTGTCGCACACGCCTGTGACCATGAGATGACACGTGTATTTATTCTGAAAAATCGCTGTAAGCGCAGACAATACGTTACTCTGACAAAAAGTCCGGGCAGAGGTGTTATGACCATTATTCTGATGCGACATGGTAAACCCGATCATCAGGCGGCAGGTCGCCAGAGCGTGCAGGCGCTGGCAGACTGGTGCGAAGCCTACGATCAGTCACAGGTCAGTGACGGGCCGCCGCCGCGCAGTATTGAGATTGCACGTCAGGCCGCGGTGATTGTCTGTAGTCCCCTGCCCGCGCACAATCCTCCCTGAGCCAGCTCGGTCTGCAGCCCCATGAGGTTGATGCCGTGTTCAGCGAAGTCGCCGTGCCACTGCTGCGAACCGGCGCGGTGCAGTTGCCTACCCTGTGCTGGCTGGCCCTGTTGCGGCTATTGTGGTTCTGCGGGTATGCGGGTGAAGCGGAGTCGCTGCAACATGCGCGCAGCCGCGCCTCCGCGGCGGCAGAGAAGCTGATCGATCACTCACGGCATGGTACGGTGCTGCTGCTGGGTCACGGCATCATGAACAAGATGATTGCGCGCGAATTACGTAAACGCGGCTGGCAGGCGGAGAAGCACGCCAGCAGCCGCCACTGGAGTTCCGCGATCTATCATCGTCCGTTTATCTGACCGATCGGAAATAACCCAGCACCTCACAGCCCGTTCCGACACGCGGCGTGGCAATCACTTACGCTGCGCCAGATCGATGACGCTCAGCGTGCCATCATCCTGATTGGCAATCAGCAGCTGTTGGCCTGTCTGGCGTAAACAGCCATCCATCGGCATGTACCTACCCGGATGTCGCCCAGCGGATTCAGCAGATCGTCAAACAGCGTCACCAGCGGTTCTAGATCCACTATCGCCACCAGCTGCTCGCCATCGGCGCTGAAGCGTACCACCTGACAGGGCCGCTCATGACCCGGCAGCGTCAGGCGCTGGCGAATGCGGTGGCTTTTGCCGATCGATCACATAGAGCAACGGTGCATCAGCGGCGCTGGCGACCAGATAGGGGTGCTTCGGAGAGGCAGCGATGCCCGCAATCGGACCGGGGCAGCAGGATGGTGTCGATGACCCGCCCCTCTGCTTCACAGAGATCCACCACGGTGATGGTCGCATCCTCTTCGTTATCGGTGAACAGCTTGCGGCCGCTGGGTGACAGCGTCAGGCGATGCGCGTTGTGAGAAGGAACTGGAATGATTTTTTTCCACTTTGTCGCTCTGCGGATCGATCACCGCCACTGCGGCACTCTGCTCACAGCAGAGATAGACTTTGCCATCGCGGCCCAGCTGCCCGCTGTGGGGTGCCCGCAGCGGCGACAGATCGATAAAGCCGCTGATCTCCCGACGCTGTAAATCGATAATCGCCACTTTGTGACCCGGATGCGGGTTATTACCATGAACGCCGTCGCCAAAAATGGGTACATAGGCTTTACCCCAGGGGCCAGCATCAGGAGTTCATGCGGCCGCGGTGGAAAAGCGTTCAGTTCCCGCTCGACCGCGAAGGTTTCCGGATTAAGAAACAGGACGCGATTACCCTGCTTATCAACCGCAGTAACCCGTAAGATTCACTCTGCATGCGCGCTCCTTTCTCAGTAAGTTCTTCTTAAGCGTAGACAATCCTCTTCAGGCTGTCTGATTCCGCGGATTGATGAGCCGGGCTTACACCACCAGTTAAGTACAATAGCCACTGTTACTGTGGCCCGGGCCGCAGGATAACGCGCAGGTTAAGAATAATATTCAGATATTCCTTAACTGCGTTTATTCCCGCATTTAAATAAATGATTAACAGTAACGACATTATTATTTTCATAACGTGACCGGATTATTTCCGTATTATCCTAAAGTCAAAAAAAGACATAGCTAATGTGTAAATAATGTTTTATTAAAAAGGTGCAGTGCAATTAAACAGCCGTGAGGAAACTATCGCGCGCTCCAGCACTGCGTCGCCACCAGGGAAAACTATTCATTAATTCCCGCACTCATCGGGATTGCAGCCAGTTTGCAATGGTCGGCCGTTCCCGCCGTCTGGCGGAACGGGCAGAGCCTGCACTATGACGGGAAAATAAAAATAACAGGTGTACCATGACTTCACATCGCCAACGTCCAGCGCATAAAATCTGGCGTAACTGGAAAAGAATATCGTTCAGTAGCCAGATGTTATGGAATAGAAAACAGCAGAAACTCTGTCGGGCACCGGAATATGATCGGGTCAGGAAGATAATGTCGTATTGATCGCGCAGCAGAAAGATCTGCCGGAGATTCCAAAAATCGTCTGGATGGTCTGGCATAACGATCACCTGCCTGCCTCAATGGCGCTGAATATCAGTAAAATCCGGCGGGACAACCCCGACCACCAGGTTTATCTGATTACGCAGCGCACCCTGTCGCAGTGGCTGCCCGATCTCAACTTTATCTCTTCCGATCTGACGCTGGCACATAAAAGTGAAATCATCCGGCTTGAGCTGATTCACCGTTATGGCGGCATCGGCATTGATTGCAGCACATTGCTGTTTGAGAATCTCGCCTGGGTGCATCGCGTTCACGAAGCGCGGTCAATGGATCTCATTGGTTACTATAACGAGCAATCAACGCTGAACCTGCTTGCGCCGATCACGAGAGCTGGTTTCTTGCTGCCGCCCCGCAAAATCCGTTTATCCGCGAATGGCTGAAACAGCTGGCACCGGTTAAAAACGTCGGTATCCGCAACTATTTCCATGAGCTGAAGAAGCGTGATGATTTTCCGCTGATTGTGCAGAATATGGATAATCCGTCTCGTCAGCTCCTGTCGCTGGCGCAGCAGGTTGCGATGCGGGAATTACCGGCGGGCGAATCTCTATCTGCGTAAAAGTGAAGCCAGCGCCTGGTTCTATCAGCGCCTGCATGCCGACAGCAGCAGCGCCTTTGCGCAGTCTGTGATGTTTCAGCAGCGGCCACAGACGCCGCCACCCATTATAAAATTAACCGGCAACGAGCGGCTGCATCTCGACTTCAATCTGCCGGCTTGGTTATATAACCGCAGCAGCCTGATTGGCGAGATGATGCACACCACGCCACCTGCGCTGGCATTGCCTTCAACGGTCAAAGCGCGCGCGTAGCCAGTGTGTAAACGTGGTGACCGCGCGGGGCACCTGCGCCGCCCAGGGTCGTACGATCCACAGGCGGGCGGCCAAAGGCCTCAAACCGGCTGCCACGCAGGCAGCACCTGCTGCAATGACCCGTGCTGCCAGCGCCTCCCGGGCGCTGAAATCGGGCAGCATAGCGATCCCTAATCCCTGCAGGGCCGCATCGCGTATCGACTCGCTGTTGTTAGTGGCAAGCTGCCCTGGATCCGTATCTGGACCTGTTCGCCTATCCGCGGTGGTGGTAAACCGCCAGCGCGGTGATTCGACGCCGCGTGGGTAGTAAAGGCAGTTATGCTGCGCCAGATCCTGCGGCGACTGCGGTATCCCCTGTTCGTTGAGATAGGCGGGGGATGCCACCAGCAACGTCCGCGTGTCACACAGTGGCAGTGCCACGTGGGTTTCCGGCAGGGTGTCGCTGTGTCGAATGGCCAGATCAAATCCCTCGCTGCTCAGCGACACAATGCGGTCAGTCACATCCAGCTGCAGACGCACCTGCGGATAATCACGCAGAAACTCACCGATAATCGGCACCAGTTGCGACGGGCAAACGCCACCGGTGCGGTAATGCGCACCAGGCCACGGACCGGCCCGGCGGTGTCCCGCACGCTGAAAAAACTCTGTTCAATGCGGGCAAAAGGCTCGCGTAGCTCCTCCACCAGCTTCTCACCGGCAGAGGTCAGCCGCACGCTGCGCGTAGTGCGTTGTACCAGCAACACACCGGCCATCTCCTCCAGCTCTTTGATTTTCTGACTCATCGCCGCCTTGCTGACGTCGAGCCGCTCTGCCGCGCGGGTAAAACTGCCCTGCTCTGCCAAGTACGGTCAGCCAGTGCAGATGATCCCACAGCGTATCCGTTTTCATCTCTTTTCATCGTGATTGTTCACTATAGTGAATAATCATTTCAGGCTACGCGCTTTTTCCCGCCGGATAAAGGGGTCACCATAGGGTTCTTAATCACCGGGAGGAATCCGCTATGCCACTGCTGCAATTTGATGTTATCCAGGGTCGTTCAGAATCAGAGCTTCGTACACTGCTGATGCGGCACACCGCGCCGTGCTCACGGCCTTTAAGGTGCCGGCACGAGATCGCTACCAGATTGTTCAGGAAACAAGCGCTATCAGATGGTGTTCCAGGATACCGGACTGGGATTCAGCCGGAGCGATAATCTGGTGATGGTGCGGGTCTATACCAGCCCACGCAGCAGTGAACAGAAACAGCTGTTCATGGCCGAGCTGGCGCGTGAGCTGCGTGAGCATTGTGGTGTGCAGGGCAACGATTAATGATCAGCTTTATCACCAATGACAAAGGTGACTGGAGTTTTGCCGACGGCGAAGCACAATATCTCACCGGCAAACTCTGAAATCGCCCTGACTTCTGCTCTGCTGACGGTGCGCGCCAGCCACCGTCACGCCTGATAACCTCACTTCTGAAATGACAATAAACCAATCTGCTCTTCACCGCACAAATCGGGCCGGATATGTTGCAGCCGGATTACAGCCAATATTAGATTGTCGAAAAAACATCCCCCGAAGGTGGCCGGTTGCGTGAAGCCTCGCGTAGCCCTGAAGAGAGGATTTGCCGTTGTCCGAATTGGTGTCCGTCGCGTTGTTTCTGGCCGCTATTGCAATCTATTCCTGTAAAGCCGGGCGTAACAATTCTGGTTTATTGTCGTTCTTATTCTGCTGGTACTTTTCGTTGTGCTGAACGCCACCCCTCTATGCCAGCAACTATTTTACCGGTGACGGCATCAACGATGCGGTGCTTTATACCCTGACCAATAGCCTGACCGGCGCGGGCGTCAGTAAATATGTGGTGCCCGCGATTGGCCTGATCATCGTGCTGTTTTCTGCTGTTCTGCCTGCTGTCGTGGATTCTGCGGCGGCGTAAGCGTCCGCATCACATGGGCTGGTCGCTGCTGGCGGCGGCCTGCGCACTCGGCTCGGTGCAGACCACCCCGGCCTTTCGCCAGGTCGCGACCCTGATTGTGTCGCATACCCAACTGGCAGATTCTGACTTCGACAACTTCTATAAAGTGCCGCGTAATCGCATTGAACAGCCGCACCTCAACGTGGTTTACATCTATGGTGAAAGCTTAGAGCGCACCTATTTTGACCCTATCGCCTTTCCCGGCTTAGCGCCGGAGCTGAGCCGGCAGAAAGAGCAGAGCATCGACTTCAGCGAAACCGAACAGCTGCCAGGTACCGATTACACCATTGCGGGCATGGTCGCCTCACAGTGTGGCATTCCGCTGTTTGCCCCGTTTGATGGCAATGCGTCAGCGTCGCTCTCCAGCTTCTATCCACAGAACGTCTGTCTGGGCGACATCCTGAAAAACTCCGGCTACCAGAACTGGTTTATTCAGGGTGCCGATCTGCGTTTCGCCGGGAAAGATATCTTCCTGAAATCACACGGTTTTGATCCCGCTAACCTTTATGGTTCTCAGGGAGCTGAAAAGCCGCGTCGCCGATCCCACCTACCGTAATAACTGGGTTTATTACTGACGATACGGTAATGGATGAGGTGTTTGAGAAGTATCAGGAACTCTCTCAGGCCGGTAAACCTTTTGCGCTGTTTACGCTGACCGTCGACACCCATCATCCTGACGGATTTATCTCACGCAGCTGCGATCGCAGGAGCTACAGCATTGAGGGCAAACCGAATCAGTCATTCAGTGCGGTCGCCTGCTCGCAGGAACATGTGGCGCGCCTGATTGCGCGCATTAAAGCGTCGCCGTGGTTCAAAAACACCGTGATTGTGGTGAGCTCGGATCATCTGGCGATGAACAACACTGCGCATCCGTGGCTGGTCAAACAGCCCCGTCGCAATCTTTTCATGGTGATCCGTGGTGACAAGCCGCAGGCGGAATTGATGGAGGCGAAGCGCAGCACGCTGGATAACGGCGCCACGCTGCTCGATATTCTCGGCGGCGATAACGCGATTGGCCTGGGCCGCAGCAGCCTCTCATCGCTTTCACTCTCCACCCAGTTCGACGATATGAAGAGTAAGGTGACGAGCTGGAAGCCCGACATTATCCAGCTGTGGAACTTCCCGAAGAAGATAGACAACTTTACGGTGGATCAGGCGAAGAATATCTTCAGCTTCTCGGGGACCACCTTCAAATTGCCGATTCTGTTCCGCATCAGTGATAGCATGTCGAGCCGATGCCGGAGGGGGAATATCGGCACCGCTGCGCTATCAGCTGGCGGATTTCGCCTCAGCCGATAAATTCCTCTGGGTGGATCGCTGTTTTAAAATGGCGCGACTCTGGCAGCCTTCGCTGGCACTCTCCGGCGATCTCTGTGTGGCGATGGGACAGCTCGGCGGCACGCCGTCGGTGACGCATGTCGACAAACCGCAGTGGAAAGGCAAAGTCCGTTTCCCCGAGGGCGCTATCAGCGATGCGCGTTACCAGCAGGAACCTCGCGCAGATCCGTATTGAAGATAACAACATTCGCTACAGCGCCGATAGCTTCCGGCTCGACGTGCCTGGCGCGCCGGAGAGTGTTAAAAGCTTCAGCGGCATCTCACGGCCAGAGAGCTGGGGACGCTGGTCTAACTCTAATCTCGCGCCCGAGGTTCATATCGACTATATCGATGCGCTGCCCGCGAAGTTCGATCTGGTGATCACCGCGCGTGCGTATGGCCCCAATGCGCACCGGGCGATTCCGGTTCGGGTGGGCGATCAGCAGCAACTGCTGTCGCTGAGTGAAGAGATATCGACACATACCCTGCATTTTGATAACCCAGGCGCCAGCCATCGTCTGGTTATTGCACCGCCTGAACCGCAGCTGAGTAACACCGGCAATATCACCGGTCAGGATCCGCGCAAATTGGGCATCGGCATGGTTGAAATTAAAATCGTGCCACAGCCCTGACGCCCGCTTTTCTCTTTCCGACTCTGCGGATTTCCGCAGAGTCGCCTCATCCTGCCATCAGCTAAATGTTGCGAGACAGCCCGCACTCTGTTGCACGTTACTTGTTGTACTAATTGATATTTTTCGGCGAGACGCGCAAAATACAACCGGCTCAGTGGCGATGCATCTTTTGCCTGTCATGATGCCGTTATCGCTGAAGTGCACAGGGAGGTGTCGTGATGACAAGCACAATGATGAGTACCCACAAAGCCTTTAAAGCGCTGCAACAGGCAGGGATCGACGATCAGCAAGCGGAGGCGATGGTGGAGGTGTTTACTGATATGCAGCAGAGGCAGCCAGGCGGACAGATTGGAAAGCAACTCGGTCAGATTCAGACCAAAGCCAACCATATAGATATTCGGCTCGGGCAGCTTCAGGCAAAAGCCGACCAGACAGACGATCGGGTCAGTCAGCTCAGGACCAAAGTCGACGAAACAAACGATCGGGTCAGACACCTTACAACAAAAGTCGACGAAACAAATGATCGGGTCAGTCACCTTACGACCAAAGTCGACGAAACAAACGATCGGGTCAGCCACCTTACAACCAAATCGACCGAAACAAACGATCTGGTCAGCCATCTTACGACCAGAGTCGACGAGACAAACGATCGGGTCAGTCACCTTACGACCAAAGTCGACCTGATGGATGATCGACTCGGCAATCTTACATTGAAAGTCGACCAGACAGACAGCCGGGTCAGCCAGCTTTCAATAAAAGTTGATCAAATAGACAACCGGCTCGGCCAGCTTTCAATAAAAGTTGATCAAATAGACAACCGGCTCGGCCAGCTTACAACCAAGTCGATCACATAGATGGGCAGCTTGGTCAGCTCACAACAAAAGTACATCAGATAGACGAGCGGCTTGGCCATGTTGAAAGAAAAACAGACAAACTGGCCATCCGTTTTAATCAGTTAGAAGCCAAGGTGGATAAGCTGGATGTCGCTCTCAGTGAAATGAATTTCCGATTAACTTCGGCTGTGGACAGCCTCAGAAATGACGTTGTTACCCTGACCACCGATATGCGCTGGATCAAACGGTTATCTATTCTCATGACCACCACCCTGCTGGCGGCGGTCCTGAAAGATATTTTAATGTGATCCCGTTATCACCCTGTCAGGGTCTGTCGCGCAGCGCCTCCAGCTTTTCGCGCTGCTGACCGTCGGCGGTAAAGTTATCTTCCGCCAGCCAGCGCTGCAGGCCCTTTTTCACCTGCGGCCATTCGCTATCGATAAGCGAGAACCAGCTGGTGTCACGTGAACGCCCTTTGTAGATGATTGCCTGACGGAAATCGCCTTCATAACGAAAACCGAGACGTGCCGCTGCCTTACGGGAAGGGGCATTACAGCTATCGCATTTCCATTCATAGCGGCGATAACCCAGCGTCTCAAAGGCGTAACGCATCAGCAGGAAATGCGCCTCCGTTGCCATGCGGGTCTGTTTCAGCCGGGCCGAAAACATGACATGCCCGACTTCCATCACGCCATGTTCCGGCTGGATGCGCATTAACGACAGGCTGCCTACTGCCTGGTCGGTGGCCAGATCGATCACGGCAAAATGCAGCGGATCACGACTCATTTCAAGCTGTGCGGCATACGCCTGCCATGCCGGACGTTCGGTAAAGGGACCGGCAGGCAGGTAAGTCCAGTCACGCCCATCTTCAGCCAGCGCCCATGCCTCAAACAGTGCCTCAGCATGACGCGCCACACTGAACGGCTCCAGCCGACAAACTTCGCCAGTAAAAACCTGATGCTGGGGAAGAGGCCGGGGCTGCCAGTCTGGCATTGGCTCACCGACCGGCTGTCCGTACTGATTGGTATGTTGTGACATGTTGCCTCCTGGCTGCAGATTATCTCTGCAGATTGCCACGATCATAATTGATAAAAAAGGACCAAAACTGGCGAAAATGATAGACCCATTGCCTGCGAACGCATCAGTCAGGCGATATACCGGTTACCGGGCTGGCCGGGTTAACCGCATCATTCCGCACTGATGAGGCTGGCCGGTGCGGCAATGGACTGGCGAATCATCAGACGGGCATCAAAGCGCGGCATCGGTCCGACGGCTTCGCCGCGTATCTCCGCGATCAGGCGTCGTGCCGCTTCACGGCCCATCTCATACACCGGTTGCGCCACCACCGTCAGCGGTGGCGTAACAATCTCACTCCATGGAAAATTGTCATACATCACGAATGAGAGATCGGAAGGGATTCGCAGTCCGCGCTGCGTCACTTCGCGCAGCAGCCACATCGCCACCACGCTGTCAGAAGCCACCAGCGCAGTAGGCGGCTGCGGACGCTGCCCACAGCTCGGCCACGATACGGGCAATCTCCGCTTCGTCCAGCGCATTCACTTTCACCATCGTCGGATCAAATTCCACGCCCGCGGCAGCAAATGCCTGCATCATGCCGCCCACGCGCTGGGCGACCGGCGTCAGGCCAAAATCCCCTGGCGTGC
Organism: Hyles vespertilio; assembly: GCA_009982885.2. NCBI lineage: Eukaryota > Metazoa > Arthropoda > Insecta > Lepidoptera > Sphingidae > Hyles > Hyles vespertilio. The sequence continues at coordinate 18,518 of WUWR02000246.1, forward strand.
TGTAGTCGGTTGCCAGTGCCATGCTGGTGATATAAGCGATGTGGCGATGGCCCGCTTCCAGTAACTGCGAGGTTGCTTCTGCAGCCACTTCGGTAAATTCGCAGCAGATCGCCTCCACATCAAGGTCAGTGACTGCGCGATCAAATAATTTCAGCGCTCTGCCCTCTTCCAGTACCTGAGTCAGGTGACTGTTGTGACGGTGTTCTGAACAGCAGGGCGCAACGATGATGCCGTCGACCCGCTTTTCCAGCATCACCCGCACCGCATCCTGCTCAGCCTGCAACTTCTCATCGCTGTTACTGAGCAGCAGATGGTAACCGGCAGTGCGCGCAACATCCGCCATGCCGCGCAGCGCAAGACCAAAATGGGGATTTTCGATGTCGCCGACAATCACACCGATGGTATTAGAACGACCGGTGTTCATACTGCGGGCCAGGGCATTAAGACGGTAGCCCAGCGCGGAGGCCGCGCTGTTGACCCGCTCCTGCACCTCATCACTGACCGCCCCATAGCCACCCAGCGCACGCGCCGCCTGGGCTTTGGATACTTTTGCTGCGCGCGCCACATCCGCCACGGTGGTCGCTTTAGATTGTCGTTTCTGGCTGGTCATAATTATTTTGAATCACAGGTTGATGACAGGAATATTGACGCCGAAAAAAGGCTGTGCTTAAACTCATTGTAACCCCTTGAGACCGGTCTCACAACATCAGTGTCTTAAGGTGCCACCTGTGTTGAGACCGGTCTCAATAATAATCGCTGGCTCAACAGTCTCTGATGTTTAAACCTGCAAAAACGGATGAGCTATGAAATCGCAAACCACCCTGGGCAAACTGCTCGGCACCACGCTCGCACTCTGTTCACTGTCGTTCTGTACGCTGGCTGCCAGCGATAACAATCCCTATGGCCTGATCGAACCGGGTCAGCTACGCATCGCCAGCGTCGGCGACTCAAAACCTTACACCTTCACGGATGCCAGCGGTCAGTTCACCGGCTTTGACGTCGAATTCTTCAAAGATGTCGCCCATCGTATCGGGATCGATAAGGTCGATTTTATTGGACAGGACTTCTCGGCCATCATGCCGGCGGTGGCCAACGGTCAGTATGACGCGGCGGTAGCGGCTATCGGCATCACCCCTGCGCGTGAAAAGACGGTGGAATTTTCAACCGGCTATCTGGCGGGATTTCTCACCGTGCTGACCCGCCACGACAGCGGCGTGAAGAATGTCGCCAGCCTGGCAAAACACCGGCTCGGGGTGGTTCAGGGCACGCTGCAGGAGAGCTATGCCGTCGAACACTTCACCCAGACCGATCTCGTGCGCTTCCCGGATAACAACAGCGCAGTTTCTGCGCTCAACAACGGTACGCTCGACGCAATCTTCCTCGAATACGAGGCGGCAAAAAGCTACGCCGACCGCTTTAAGCTGGTCTCTGCCGCCGACATCCCCTCGTTTGATGCACCGGCCGGCATTGCCATTGCCAAAGGCAAACCCGCCTTCAAGGCCGCGCTGGACAGTGCCATCAAAGCAGCCATGCAGGATGGCACCTGGCAACGGCTCTATCAGAAGTGGTTCCCCGGATCGCCGATGCCAAAACAGTATCTGCCTGGCGGGCAGTAAAGATGCGGACGTTCGCGTCCTGAGTTAACCGGGGGATCCCCCACCCTGCATGGAGACGGCGATGGACTTGCTCACGATTCTTTCCCGCACCTTCTTTGATTTTCCATCAATGATGGAAGTAATGCCGCAGATGCTGACCACCGGGCTGGTCAATACAGTGATTATCTCGCTGGCGGCAACGCTGCTCGGCACGCTATTCGGCCTTCTGCTGGCGCTGATGGGCATCTCGCCCTCACGCTGGCTGCGTCTGCCTGCCCGGCTCTATACCGATCTGTTCCGCGGTCTGCCATCGATTCTGACCATTCTGCTGATTGGTCAGGGCCTGGCGCGCTTCAGCTATCAGCTGTTCGGTCCTACGCCCTATCCGCTGGGGATCTTCGCCCTCAGCCTGATCGCCAGCGCCTACATGGGCGAGATTTCCGCGCCGGTATTCAGAGTGTTGAACGCGGCCAGATGGAAGCCTGCCGTGCGCTGGGGATGAGTTATGGCCGGGCAATGCGACTGGTGGTGATCCCGCAGGGGATCCGCCGCGTACTGCCCGCCATCGTTAACCAGTTCATCGCCATCATTAAAGATTCCTCGCTGGTTTACCTGCTGGGCCTGATGACACAACAACGGGAACTGTTTCGCGTGGGCCAGGATGCGGCGGTGCTCACCGGCAATCTCTCGCCCCTGATGCTGGCAGGGCTGTTCTATCTGATTATCACTGTGCCGCTGACGCACATGGTCAACTATGTCGATGTGCGTTATCGCACCGGCCGACGTCGCCCTGACTGCCCCGCAAAGTGGCTTAAAAGAGGTGGAGGAAGTCAGAGCGCCCGGCGGCGCACTGGTCACTCATCCCCGGATCGGAGGCAACCATGAATAATCTGAACAGCACCACTGCCGCGAGCTGGCACGGTGCCAGCCTGGAGCTGCGCGATCTGACTCTGGCTTATGGCCCGATTGAGGTGTTGCGTAACGTCTCGCTGCGGGTCGCGCCCGGCAGTACCACTTGCATTATCGGGCCATCCGGTTCGGGTAAGTCGACGTTGCTGCGCGGCATCAACCGGCTGCATGAACCGCAATCGGGGGATTGTACTTCTGGCTAATCGGTCAGTGTTGCGCGACAAGCCAGATGCGCTGCGGTTACGGATCGGCATGGTGTTTCAGCATTTCAATCTCTTCCCCGATCACAGCGCGCTGGAGAACGTGGCGCTGGCACGTGGCGGGTTAAAGGCCTGCCCAAAGCGCAGGCGATGGCGATTGCGCGTCAGCGGCTGGAAGAAGTGGGGTCTGGGTCAGCGCGCCGATCACCGGCCACGCGATCTCTCCGGCGGCCAGCAGCAGCGTGTCGCGATTGCCCGCGCGCTGGCGATGGATCCCGAGGTCATGCTGTTTGATGAGGCGACCTCCGCGCTCGATCCCGAACTGGTGAAGGGTGTCCTGACGCTGATGGCGGATCTCTGTCGTCGCGGCATGACGATGGTTGTGGTGACACATGAAATGGGCTTTGCGCGCAAAGTGGCGGATCAGGTGGTGTTTATGGACGAAGGCGAGATTGTTGAAGCCGGGCCGCCGGGCGCCATTTTTGATACGCCACAGTCGCCGCGACTGCAACGTTTTCTCTCTGAAGTGCTGTAACTGAGCAAGGAACCTGATAATGGCGGTAAAAACTGAAATGAAAGTGGTTGTTCTGGGCGGTGGCGTAATAGGTGTCTCGACGGCGCTGGAGCTGACAAAACGGGGAGCGGCGGTAACGCTGGTGACCGAAGCCGCGCTCTGTTCTGGCGCATCGGGACGTTCTCTCTCCTGGCTCAACTCGGCGGGGCGAACGCTCCCGCCCCTATCACGCGCTGCGCATGGCGGGCATTGATCGCTATCGCACCCTGTTTGCTCAACAACCTACCCTCGACTGGCTGCGTTTTGATGGCGGGGTCTGCTGGTTCAGCAATGATGCAGCAGGAACGCAGGCGCGGCACGCCTATGAGAAAGCACACGGCTACGACTCACAACTCATGACACCTGATAACGTGGCGCAGGCGGATGCGACGATCGATCCTGACGCGCTGCCGTCGCAGGCGATATTTAACCCCGGTGAAGGCTTGGGTCAGCCTGCCGCACCTGTCAGAGTATCTGGTGAATCAGTTCCGGGCGCGGGGTGGTGAGTGATTGAACACGCCGGTAAAGCCAGTGTGATCACCGATCAGGGCCGGGCCTGCGGCATTCGCAGTGAGCTGGGCGACTGCGGGCAGATGCGGTGGTGGTCGCCTGCGGGCCCTGGACACCGGATGTGATTGCGCCACTGGGCGTGACGATTCCAACGGATCGCCCGTCTCCATGCTGGTGATCACTGAGCCGGGCAAACATGAACTCAAGGCGGTGCTGAACACGCCTCGCGCCGCCATCCGGCCAAACCCGGCAACCGTTACGCCTGGATCATGACTGGTACGAGGCTGATATCCAGAAGCTGGCCGGAGGCGATTACCATATTGATAAGCAGGTTGTAGCAAAGCTGGCCGAGGAAGCGAGTCAGTTGTTACGGGGTGACGAGCCGCTCAGCGTCCAGAGCTGGAAAATTGGCCTGAAGCCGATTCCGGGCGATGGCCGATTCCGGTACTGGGGCAACTGCAGAAGGTGCCGGGCTGTTATGTGGCGTTCACGCATTCGGGTGCAACCCTGGCGCTGATTGTCGGTGAATTGCTGGCGGAGGAGATTGTAAGCGGTGAAAAGCATCCCGATGCTGGCAAGCTTTGGTGCTGAGCGTTTCAGCTAAAAAAGCCGGTCATCACGACCGGCTGATTTTTACCGCTTATTTTAACCGCGCTTATTTTAACCGCGGAAGAAGATATCGCCCGATTTACCCATGACGATTTTGCCGGTGTCATTGGTAATAAGAATGTAATTGGCGTTGATATAGGCCCAATGGGTGTTTTCCTGCGGAGCAGGCAGATTACGCTTTTGCCACTCATTGATGGTGTACGTTTTATCGGTGTACTTCTCTTGGCACTGTGTCACCGATTTGGTACTGTTTGTAGTCGATGATGATGGTGCTGAGGTCGTAATTAGGGTGCGCAGCCATTGGAAGGTGCCGGCGTGGTCGGCGTAATACCATCATTAGATTGTGAGCTGGTCGGCGCCTGGCTTTGGCGCGGCACCGGCATCCGGCTGAACGCTGCCCGTATCAGGCGTAGCGGGCTGCGCATCCGGATTAGCAGGCTGAATCTGCGGCGGTGGCGGAACGGTATCCGTTGCTTCGCCAGCGGCTTGTACAGCGGGGATCAGGCTCAGCGAGCCAACCAGTAATCCCATTGATAAAAGTACACGTTGAGTCCTGCGCATAATGATTTCCACGTTGAATTTTGACAGTCAGGCTAAAGACAATGTTTATCGCACTTCAGTTCCGGCGCACTGACGCTATGTGTAAGGAAAAACAGCGCTATTTCACTTTACTGCACACAGGCCAGGTAGCGGATCACTGTCCGACCACTTTATCCTGAGTTGCCAGATCGACCAACAACGCAATACCTAAATAGTTACTCCAGTTAAAGCCGTTCTGCAGCACCACAATCGCATTGCCGTTACGTTTATCGTAGCCGATAAAACTGGCATAGCCGCCGATATAGCCCACCTGATAGGTGATCTGCTGCTCTTCGAAAGTGTCGGTCACCCAGGCGATATTCTGCGCCTGCGCGCCCTGCTGATACCACGCCTGATCTACCGCCGCGAAAGCCCGGTCCCGCGCAGCATCACCGGTAGCGCTGAGATGTGCGCGCAAATAAGCACTCAGATCGCGCGCGTTACTGTAGAGACTGGCCGCGGCCACCATGTTGCCGTGAAAATGCCAGTCATGCGTCAGCGTGCCGCGGCGAATAAATTTCGGCTGATCGCCTGCATGGCCCAGCGCACGCAGCGGATAGCCCGTCAGCGTTTCCGGTACAAAACTGCTTTGATTCATCTTAACGGTGTGAAGATAAGCTGTGACGCCAGCGTCCTGAATATCCTGATGACAACGCGTGCGCAGGATATAACCGAGCAGCGCATAGCCGAGGTTAGAGTAGTGTGGCATGCGTACCGCAGGTGCAGAGAAGTCCGCCAGATAACTCAGCAGCTTGTCGCTATCAGATTGCCATAGAAGTTCTCGCCGGTGTCCAGATAACGAACGAACTGCTGCAGCATCGTCAGATCCATATCCTGTCGCGGCAGACCCGAGGTGTGCGTCACCAGCTGCAGCAGCGTGATGCGCCGCGCGTCAGCGCTGAGGCGAACGCCTTCCGGCAGAAGATCCGCCAGTGTATCGCTCCAGCGCAGCTTACCCTGAGCAACCAGCTGGATAATCACTTCTGCCGTCACGCCTTTACTCAGCGATCCCAGCGCAAACAGGGTATCGGGCGTGACTCGGATAGCGATGCACCGATCGGTGACGCCAAAAGCGTAATAGCGGGTCGGCCCACTGCGATGAATGACCGCAATGCTGATGCCGGAACCTGCTTCTGTTGCATGTAATGCTGCACGATGTCGTCGACATTTTCATGAAAGGTGGCGTGTGTCAGATAAACGCGGTCGCCCACCGGGGCGGAGGTTTTGCGACAGGGTTCCACATCCCGCCAGCAGAAGATAAAGGCTGGCATGAATCGCGTCATTAATCTGCTGATCCACTGGCCGCCAGGGGTCAGCCGTGCAAGGGAGACTGCAACAGCCGGCCTGCCAGTAAATCCATTTTTCATATATTAATCATTTACTTATTATTATTTAACACGCAACTGTCTGGCTGGAGCGCAAAATGTACCATAAAGTGCTGTGGGCTATCGCCTGCACAACGGGGTGAAAGTGGTGCTAAACGCGGTTTAATCACCGCAGCTCGCCCGAACAGGGTTAGCTGTGTTGCAGTCCACAAGGGTGTACACTGCTTGCGGTTTTAAGGCTCAACGCCGCTGAAATTTTGAAATGCCCGGGAGGCAACCGCATGAAAGAAGGCCCACTGTCCGAAAAAGAGCTGCAATGGCTGGGAAGATATGCTGGAAAAATATGGCAGCGAAGCATCGATTATTGATGTCTCCGAGCTCGACGGCCTGCTGACTGCCGTTCTCTCCGTCCCGTCACCGTCGAGCCAAGCAGTGGCTGGTGGCACTGTGGGGTGGCGAGAAGCAGATCCCAAAATGGAGCAACGAGCGTGAAATGGACGCGCTTTATGTCGCTTTGCTTCCCAGCATATGAATGATGTGGCTGACCGCTTATCTGAATTCCTGAGCAGTTCGAACCGCTGTTTGGCATCCGTGAAATGGAAGGTCTGGAATTTACCGTGGTGGAAGAGTGTTGCTTCGGTTACATGCGCGGTGTCGCGCTGACCGACTGGTCTGCCCTGCCGCAGGATCTGCAACCCGCGCTGGACGCCATCGCTCTGCACGGCGTGGAAGAGAACCTTGAAAAAGATCGATGCCATGACGCCGGACGAGATGGAGCCAGCATTGAAGCTATCCGTCCTGCTGCGCTGGCGCTGCACGATCACTGGATCTCCCAGCCAGAAGCGATTCCCGTTCCCCAGAAGCCTGTCGCGGCAGAGAAACTGCCCGGCCGCAACGATCCCTGCCCGTGCGGCAGCGGCAAAAAATACAAGCAGTGCTGCCTGCACTGATCGACTGCTTAGCCTCACGATCTGCCGGGCGGCGATTCAGCCCGCATGCATTTCTCACGATCCACGACAGTTTGACCTGCATCACTCTGCCCGTTCCCTGACCTGAATAGACTGCTCACGACTTGAAACAGCTTCGTGCTTATCGCTAAGGTAAGCGCGATTTTACCCGCCAGGAATAAACATGATCACCATCGCGCTTATTGACGATCACCTTATCGTCCGCTCCGGCTTTGCCAGTTGCTGGGCCTGGAATCGGATTTCCAGGTCGTAGCGGAATTTGGTTCTGGCAGTGAGGCGCTGGCAGGTTTACCGGGCCGGGGCGTTCAGGTCTGTATCTGCGATATTTCGATGCCGGATCTCTCGGGCTGGAGCTGCTGAGCAAGCTGCCGCACGGGCCTGGCCACCATCATGCTGTCAGTCCATGACAGTCCGGCCCTGGTGGAGCAGGCGCTTAATGCCGGTTGCGCGCGGATTCCTCTCTAAACGCTGTCGTCCCGATGAACTGATCGCGGCGGTGCGCACGGTCTCCACAGGCGGCTGTATCTGACGCCAGAGATTGCGATCAAGCTGGCCGCCGGTCGGCAGGACCCCGCTGACCCGACGCGAACGTCAGGTGGCGGAAAAACTGTCACAGGGCATGGCGGTAAAGGAAATTGCCGTTGAGCTGGCGCTGTCACCGAAAAACCGTACATGTCCATCGCGCGAATCTGATGGAGAAGCTCGGCGTCAGCAATGATGTGGAGCTGGCGCGCCGCATGTTTGATGGCTGGCAATGAGCCCCTGGTGTTTCGCGGCTGATCTCATTGTCGCCAGCTTTTTCATCTTCTCGGCGGCCTGGTTCTGCCTGTGGAGTATCAGCCTGCACCTGGTGGAACCGCCCGGAGCTGGCGGTGCTGCTATTCCCGTTTGGCCTGCGTCTGGGGCTGATGCTGCAATGTCCACGCGCTTACTGGCCGGTGTTGCTGGCAGCTGACGTGGATCATGCTGATCTGGCTGGCGAAGGTGGTCGCGCTGGCGCATCTGCCGCTATTAATGGCGGGCAGTGTACTGACCGCTGCTGCCGGTGGCGCTGATCTCCCATTACCGCCATCAGCGGACTGGCGCACGCTGCTGAGCCAGGGCGCGGCTTTGATCGCCGCAGCGCTGCTGCAATCCCTGGCGTGGGCGGGACAGCAGGAGATGCTGAACGCCCTGCTGCTGACGCTTACCGGTGGTCTGACGCTGGCTCCGACATGCCTGGTCATCTGGCACTACTCTCACCAGCACCCCGCTGGCAGCCGCTGGGCCCGGCGTGGTCTCGCAACCGGTCAACTGGCGCGCCCGGCATCTTATCTGGTATCTGCTGCTGTTTGTCATCAGTCTGTGGTGGCAGCTTGGCCTGCCCGCTGAACTGTCGCGCTTTACGCATTCTGTCTGGCGCTGCCGATTATTGCGCTGGCCCTGGCACTACGGCTGGCAGGGTGCACTGATCGCGACGCTGATGAACGCTATCGCACGCTGCATCGCCAGCCAGACCTGGCACGATCAATCCGGTCGATCTCCTGCTTTCGCTACTGGCACAAAGCCTGACCGGCCTGCTGCTGGGTGCCGGTATCCAGCGGCCTGCGCGAGCTGAATCAGTCGCTGCAGAGTGGAGCTGGCGCGCAACCGGCGCTGGCGGAACGGCTGGTCGAGACAGAAAGAGAATGTGCGCCAGGACTGGTGGCACGCGAACTGCACGATGATACTCGGGTCAGACGATTACGGCATACGCACCCAGGCGGGCATTGTGCAGCGCCTTGCGCCGGATAATGGCCGGGTGATCCAGAGCGGCGTCCATATTGAGCAGCTCTCACTGGGTGTCTACGATCAGTGCGGCGACTGCTGGGACGTCTGCGACCCCGCCAGCTAGATGACCTGTCACTTGAACAGGCAGTTCGCTCCCTGATGCGTGAGATGGAGCTGGAGGATTGCGGCATCGTCAGTCACCTTGAGTGGCGTATTGATGAGACGCTGCTGAGCGAAGCGCAGCGCGTCACGCTGTTTCGCGTCTGTCAGGAGGGGCTGAACAACATTGTGAAACACGCCAGCGCCAGCGCCGTGATGCTCAAAGGCTGGCAACAGAATGGTCGCGTTTTGCTGGTGATTGAAGATGATGGCTGCGGTCTGCCGCCAGGTTCCGGTCAGCAGAGCTTTGGTCTGGTCGGGATGCGCGAACGCGTGAGTGCGCTGGGCGGATCGCTGACTATCTCCTGCACCCATGGAACCCGCGTCAGTGTGCATCTGCCGCTGCGTATGGCCTGAGGAATCACCGTGTTTAACTTTCTGAAAACGCCCGCTAACGCCGCTCCGCATGCAGGACAAAAGTGAGATTGACAGCCGCTATCGCTACTGGCGGCGGCACATCATGTCGACCATCTGGATCGGCTATGCCCTGTTCTACTTTACCCGCAAAAGCTTCAATGCGGCAGCGCGGAAGTGATCGCCAGCGGCGTGATGATGCGCACCGATATCGGCCTGCTGGCGACGCTATTTTACATCACCTACGGCCTGTCGAAGTTCTTCTCCGGCATCGTCAGTGACCGCTCCACGCCCGTTACTTTATGGGGCTGGGGCTGATCGCCACTGGCGTGGTCAATATCCTGTTTGGCTTCTCCACCTCATTGTGGGCCTTTGCGCTGCTGTGGACCATCAACGCCTTTTTCCAGGGCTGGGGCGCGCCGGTCTGCGCGCGCCTGCTGACCAGTTGGTATTCACGTAACGAGCGCGGCGGCTGGTGGGCATTATGGAACACCGCGCACAACGTTGGCGGTGCGGTCATCCGATCGTTATCGGCGCGGTGACACTGCATTATGGCTGGCGAACCGGGATGATGATTGCGGGCACTTAGCGATACTCGCCGATGTTTCTCTGCTGGCGTCTGCGCGACCGGCCTCAGACTGTCGGCCTGCCGCGGTAGGCGACTGGCGACAGGATGAATGGAGATGGCGCAGCAGCAGGAAGGCGCAGGTCTGAGTCGCAAAGCGATCCGACCGCTACGTGCATCAACCCTATATCTGGCTGCTGCGTTGTGTTACGGCTGTCTAAGTGGTTCGCGCGCCGCTCAATGACTGGGAAATCTCTACATCTCCGACACGATGGGGGGATATGTCACGGCCAACTCGGTAGTCACCCTGGTGAGCTGGGGTGTGAATGGCTCACTGTTCGCGGGCTGGGGCTCGACAAGCTGTTTAACGGCAACCGCGGGCCGATGAACCTGATTTTGCAGCCGCGATTTTTGATTGTTCGTCGCTCACTGTGGCTGATGCGCTTTACCAGTTATGTGATGCAGGCGGCCTGCTTTTTTACTACCGGTTGCTTTGTCTTCGGCCCGCAGATGATGATTGGTATGGCGGCAGCCGAATGTTCCATAAAATGCGCAGGCGCAGCCAACCGGCTTCGTCGGCCTTTTCGCCTTCTGCGGGCACTCTCCGCCTGCGTGCGTGGGTTATGACGGCTGCACTGGAGCGGCTTCTTGCGGTGATTGCCAGGCGAGGGGGATCCCCCTGCTGCGCTGCCGTTTTTTAAATGAATGCACAGAACCGCAGTCCCCCATGTCAACCTGAAAGCGTGGATACGCCTCTCCTTTTTGCCCAAAGTGGGGCAAAAACTAAGAAATTCTTCCTGGTTTCGCTGTCGGAAATGCCTGTCTAAAGCGCCCCAGTCTGGGGCAGGTTTTTACAATCCAGCCATTCGATGCCCATTCGCAGCTTTCCAACCAGAGAATCCCCTTCCATGCTGGCATTCCTCAACAGTGCGAGACCAAGCGGGATCGGCCAATCGAAATGCGGCGCAAGGGTGGTCAAGCGTTATGCAGTCCATATGGGTCTGTGGATAAATGACATTATCTGATACGCACAAAAACTTCAATATCGCGGCAGAACGATATGTCACCACCTACGGAAATCTGAGTCATGACGAGCTGGGGATGAATCGGTACTGGGCTTATCCATCAACTATGGCCGTCGGGAAAAACCGGCTCTTTATGCTGACGGCAAAAAAAACCAAGCAGTTTTGCCGTTATGCTGACTCCGCCATCTGTATGCTGGGTTCAGCGCGCATGGGCAACGGTTCCGTCAGCCTGTTCTGATGATCGCTTCTATGCCTTAACGGATCTTCCAAGTACGGCGGCTCTGAGCTACTCCACCATCACTAGTGGACGCCGCGCCGCAACGAGGTAATATCGTGCATGTGAAACTCCCCAAACATCGGCGGTGCGGGGGGCAGGCGTTGCGCTGTTGGCGCAAGGGCTGTCAACGGACACGTGATTGGGATGTTTATTTCCCCTCTATTATCGCGCTGATGTTGTTTTATCGCCTGCGCAACGGCAGCGACTCTCCGGAATCTTATGCCTGGGAAGGACGAAGAGTTGTTTGACGAAGAGTGGCGATGAGGACAAAGAAGCTGAAATGAGTCCGATGACAAAGGCAGATTTTGTGAGTAGTACTGAAGAACAAGGTGATATGGCGCTCTGCTTCGCCAACATTACCTATCTGTGGTGCGCATCGGGATCGATCGTGGTCAACGGTTTACGCCTTCCAGGAGATGAGCCTCTAAAAGGTGGGATTCAGGGCGTACCCTTTGAGTGGGCGCACTGTTGGCACGCTGATGTGGGTCTGGTTATCCGATCTGGCCAGGGCCGCCGTGCGGCCGTCGCTGGTCGCTGCGTTGCATTAGCACTGATTTTGCCACGCTCGGGATCTACAGATGCCAGAAACCAGTTGTTTATCTGCGCGCCTGTTCCGCCACTGGGCTTCCGGTCTTTGGCCCGCAACTGTAATCGTCGGGGCGTCGCCGCGGTCGGCTTGTGCCGAAAAAAAGCGATTGGCGCAAAGCAGATGGGCATCCAAAGGCACCTTCGCCTATCTGAATTGGTGATCAGCTTCGCCAAACTGGCCTTGGCCATTGATTGACGACGGCACACGCCATATTTGGCCGGACCGGCTGGGCAGGCACCTTTGCCGCACTGGATGCCGATGCTATCGCTGGATCTGCCTGATGGCGCTGGGTGCGGTGATGGAAGAGCGCAGATTCGCCGCGAGAACGATTGCAGCGTTTGAAGATGGCGTACAGATAAAACGTGGCCCGGCTAGCCGGGATTTCCGCCAGGTTCCGCCTCAGCCACAATTGATGTAGTCCCACCAATATTCACGCCCAGTCAGCCCGCCAGACCTCCATCCCTTTCACTTATTCTTTCACCTCGTCCCCCGATTATTTAGAAATTCACTGTCAGGTGGTCAGCCTGCCCCACTTAGTTGTGGCATGTTTTAATATTTACATGGCATAGTGCCTTTGCTTAGATGATACCTGACAAGAGCGAAATAACGGATTAAGCGGAACCTGATGATGATGCAAGGCGCTGACTGAACGGAAATGACGATTATGCGACAGCTTATTTCTTCATAACAGTTATGTGCGCTGCACGAGATTTCAGAAAAAAACAAGCAATCACCACCACCCGAAACTTGCGCCGCGCACA